>WYDI02011928.1:0-22305 GCA_009867235.2 Psittacus erithacus
TCAAGGCCAGGTTGGACACAGGGGCTTGGAGCAAGCTGCTCTAGTGGAAGCTGTCCCTGCCTGTGGCAGGGGTTGGAACTGGCTGAGCTTTAAGGTCCCTTCCAACCCAAACCAGTCTGGGATTCCATGATTCCTGCTGAGGCTGGCTTTATTCCCTCATCACTGTAAAGCAAATTGATTTCTGAGAAGCTGGGATTTTTACTTTGGAATTCATTTAAACCGAAGCGAGCTGCAGATAGGGATTCAAAATGAAATCTTCTTTTCAGTACCTATTTCTATTACAGCCGATGTGTACTTGGCCTTTGTATGCCAGGGATGCAGGATGCACTGAATTGTTGCTGTTCTTTTGATGTACCACAATCACGTGCTGGTTTTGGCTGCCAGGGGAAGGAGTAAAAGCATGGATTGACAGAGCTGAAGTGTTACGCGGAGATCACACAGTTACTTGTGTATATGTTTTGTTTGGTGAGCTCTGTGTTGTATAATTACTGAGCTGCTGGCAGTGCTCTGAAATAAGGGAGCTGTTTCCATTTGGGAATTGGAAGGGGAAAAGCATGGAGGACAGAAATGGTAAGTGTTTGGAGACGCTGGGAAATGAGGATGCTCAGCAAAGCCTTTCCTGTGTCAAGCAACCAATGAGTCTAGAGCTTGAAATAGAACAGGGATGTCTGACTTGCCCACTGCTCTGCTGTGAAGCTACTCTCATTTTCTAGCGAGAGTCTTGGTGTCACTATAGCGTTGGTAACAAATTGAACCAGCAGATGTTCATTTCCTGCTTTGCAGTGATTTCCACAGAGCTTTCTCAGGTCTGAATTACTACTGCAAACAGCACAGGCTGGGGTGGTGGTTTTGTTTTCAGCTGGCCCTGCTGGGAAGTTCAGCTTTTGACCCTTCGTACAGCACTTAATTTTGGGGGTTTGGCTGGGTTTGTTTGGGTTGGGGTTTGTTACTGTTGTTTTTCCACAAGTGCAGTGAAGGGACAATGCTTTGGAGGCTGGTTTGGGTCTCCTTCATTTTCACAACTACTTTAAAACTCTTCTGACCTTGCAAACCTTCAGCCTCAGCTCTGCTTGTGCTTGGATCTCTTGTAGGCCTCCTGGTTGGGTGGTTGTTGCCTGATCAGCCTGTATTTCCAGCAGGGTTCCCATCTGTCAGCTCTCTTTGAGGCTGAAAGGCGGTGTTTGGGGGGTGAAGTCTGATCACAGTGGAGGAGATGGGTGTGGGTAGGATCAGGAGAGACAGAGACAAGTGGAATGAATCAGACATTTGAGGCTGGGTGGGTACATTTGTTTTGGGCACAGGGTGGTTGTCCTCATGGTTAGGAAGAAATGCAACTTGGGAAGCAACAAGAGGCAGTGCATGGCAGAGCCCTGCTGGTTCTCACTGAAGGCCTCAGAGACAAGACACGGATGTTGTTTCCTGACAAGATCAGCGCAAAGTCTTTTCAAACAGCTCATGTGCCTTTTAGAGCCATTTGTTGTCTATGGAAGGGGAGCAGCCATTTTTGGCTCCTTTCTGTCATTGGCCTTTAATGCTATGAGGGGCAAACTATAGAGAACCTCATTATGAACACCATAGGGTAGGTATTGCTTGCTAAATACAAAGAAAATACCTTCTTACCTGGTGATTGCTCAATATACAGGTATAGCAGCACACCTGGAAGGCCTTAAAAAGTTGGACAAGATGAGACATGGCAAAAGCCATTTTGCCTGAACATGTTTCTCATGTTAAAGAGAAGGTGTGTGCTGCTCTGAAGGAGCTGTAACTGTTCCCGAGGCCTTTAACAGCCTCAGTCAGGGTGTTGCTGTGGATGCTCTCAGGAATATTCTCTTAGCAATAAGAATGCGTTATCTTTATTCCATATATTTTCAGTGTCTGCAGATTGTGATGCTGTCAGGTTGTGACACATGGGGCACAAGGTTCCTATGTTTTGCATAACAAACTGCGTTTGCCTGTCAAATGTATTTGTGTGGTTCCAGTGGGCTTATGGTCACGATGCCTTCAAGGTTTGATGCTACTCTCAGCAATTGCCAGAGGCTTCCAGAGTCATTCACTATCTCAATGTGCCATAAAATTAAGGAGATACAGGAGACAGACTTCTTTCTTCCTGAAATATAGGTTTAGAACACAGAATTAACCAGATTGGAAAAGACCTTTAGGATCATCAAGTCCAACCATTTCCTCAGGGCTGCTAAGGCCACCACTACACCATGTCACTGAGGGCCTCATCTATGCAGTTTGTGAACACTTCCAGGGGTGGTGATTCTACCACTTTCCTGGCCCATATCGTTTTAAAAGAAAGAAAAGATGCAAAGATCCAGTACCCAAGGGAAGCCCCTTTCCCCTGTAAATCCTGAAAGGCCTTGGACGAGCCAAGCAATGGATTTGTAGCTTTTACCAGTCCTAGGACACAAGGTTATAAGATTATTGTAATAACTGCTTACATATTTCTATGTAATTTTAGCTCTGAGAATCCATTGGTGAAATTCTAAAATACCATCTATTGAATTATGTAAAGCATTAATCTTTAAATCTAGCAGAGAAACTGAAAAGGGTGGGATTATGAGGCTTTCCTGGAGGCATGTACTCGCACTTAGATCTGGTGCTTTCTGTTAGCAGGCCTTCATGGGTGTCTCTGATATCATTGACTGTTTTTGATAGAACTAAGTACTTTTCAAGCTCTGAAGCTTTAAGACAGAAAAGATGGAGATTAGTGCTCATTGTTGGGCTCTTAAAGCATGGTTTTCCT
Source organism: Psittacus erithacus (assembly GCA_009867235.2). NCBI lineage: Eukaryota > Metazoa > Chordata > Aves > Psittaciformes > Psittacidae > Psittacus > Psittacus erithacus. Next base: position 2,750 of record WYDI02011928.1, read on the forward strand.
GCAGTGCACTTGCTGGGGGTGTTGAGGACAAGTTCTGGAGATGGTAATAGGACTCCAGAAGATTACGGGAAGCTATTTTATGGTTTGGGGCAGGTTTTCAGCCTGGCTAAATGAACCAGCATCCTTTTCAAACAGCAGTGTCATTATTTAGTGTACATTTTATGTCTCTTCTGTTTTTTTGAGAGGAAAAACCCATTCAGTAGTCCTTTATTATACTTCTGCTGAGGGCCAGATGTTTCTCTGCTCCAAAACTGAGGCCATAATGCAAAGAGGCACTCTGCAGTGAAGTCTTTTGCAGCACAAGTGCCTTCCCCAGAGAGAAAAGCAAACCTGTTGTGGGTAAGATATGAACTTCTATTATGAATGATTTGGGAGGGGGAATATGTTTGGAGCTTGCTGAGGGATCGTGAGTAGCGTGGATTTGTACAGTCCCACTGAAGTAAGTGCAGAGTCCTTTCTAATGAGCACAAGGACAGTGCAACTGTCTAAAACCAATTAGATGGCAAATAAGCAATCTTCTGTCATCTAAGTGATGGTTATTGTCATAATGGAAATGAATTGCCAAAGCTCCAGGCCAAAGGAATATGCTGTAGCTGAGCAGTGCATAATAGAAGGAGGTGTTCCTGCTCCTGCAGGTCCCAGCTCAGTTTGTTCATAGGGGAACGAGTGGCATGTGTTGTTCCTGTCACTTAGGTGACATGCTAACAGGAGATTGTGATCCATTAGTCTTTGTGCTGTTGTTTAGTGGCACATTAAGAATATGCCCAAGGAGGCAGAAGTGTTTGCCCGTGACCAGGAGTGCTCCCTTTGCTTCCTATGATGCTGAGGATTTTCAGCTTGGAAACAGTTGAAACTGGAGCAAAGCTGGGTCAGGATGTATATGGACAACAGCGCATTCTTTCAGAGAGAAGCAAGCCGGTGTTCAAGCAAAAATAATCAAAATAAATAGAAAATGACCTTTCTTCTGCATTAGCTGCCATTAGAAGAGATGGAAGGGGAAGCCTCTAGAAATGAAGTTCTACCACTGAGAGAGGCACTCGGGAAGTTGCACCGTGTCCTGTGGCAGAAATAGCTCCTGTGATGGATTCCCTGTTTCCTGGCTGTGTTTTCAGCAAGCTGTGACTTCTACATGAGTGGTTTTTGAGCAGTCTCTTCTATAATGGTCTTGCCCAGACTTCTACTTCCCCCCTCCGCCCCCCAAATTGCTTGTTTCTTTTTGAATGAATCCCTTGATATGTAAGACTGGAGCGCTGAGGCATCAATATTGTCACAGAAACTAAAACTGCAGCACTGGCTTTCAGCCAGAAAACACACTGATTCATAGCTTGGATGTGGGTGTCTGGAAATGAAATAAACTCTGATTCTCAGGTGAATCAATGAAGGAGGATTTCTGTTTGTATATATTTATTTTTTCCCCCTAGGAGGTGTTTTGAACATCTTTCTTCCCCCCCATCTCCTTCACTTTTAAATGATAGGAAGGATGCTAACTACGCCTCAACTGCTTAGATGAGTAAATACAGCTCTGTGAGGTGAATACTAACTTGTTTCTTCTTTTCATTTTAGCTCAGCTTTAAATTCACAAAGTATGAGATGTGGAAGCTGGGATTTTGTGATATAGCAATTTGATGTCATTATGGGCTACTTTGAGAACAGGTTTGTGTCTGGAATGTGTGAATGTGGTTTCTGTGTAGGCCACGAGGATGCGCTAATTGCAGATCAGGGTTGCTAAATGCAACCTCAACTTCTATAAATGTTGGTTGTGCCCACAGTGAATCCTACGTTTTGTTTATATTTATACATAGAAATAAAGTAATTGCAGCACACACACAGGCACAAGTGGAGATGTGAACAGCAGGGCTGTGTTATGGGTACACATGCTTTCGACATCCTCCTGTTGCTGTGAGTTTCTCCCTGCTGTCTTTGAGTTAGAGCACCTTGTCATAGAATCAAAGAATCCCAGATTGGTTTGGGTTGGAAGGGACCTTAAAGCTCATCCAGTTCCAAGCTCCTGCCACAGGCAGGGATGCTTCACGCTATACCAGGTTGCCCACCTGGCTTTGAACACTGCCAGGGATGGGGCAGCCACAGCTTCTCTGGGCACCCTATGCCAGTGCCTCAGCACCCTCACAGGGAAGAGCTTCTGCCTTATATCCAACCGGAACTTCCCCAGTTTCAGTTTCTTCTGCTGATCCAGTCCCTGATGCGGAGTTCCTCTCCAGCATCCTTGTAGCTCCCTTCAGACACTGGAAGCTGCTCTGAGGCCTGCACATGGCTTCTCTTCTCCAAACAGCCCCAATGATCTCAGCCTGTCTCTACACAGGAGATGCTCCAGTCCCTGTTCATCCTCATGGCCTCCTCTGGCCTTGCTGCAACGGTTCTGTGTCCTTCTGATGTTGAGGACACCAGAAGTGCACAATGAATATCAGTTAATGAGGAATCATTCCTGTCAGCATTTTGAGACTGCAGTGAAGTAATTTAACAGGGTTTACACATTTGAGTGCCATGTGTTATTAAAGATTGCTTTTCAGTTTAAATCTTCTGTTATTGCAAGTTATATGCAAGATGCTCTTTCCCTTCATTTCTTCCTCCTCTTTGTGGCTTAGGTGATTTTTGTTTCATGGGCTATGCTTGTCTCTGCAGGTCTTTTACCCAGGATCCAGTTTAAACTGGATATAAGGAAGAACTTTCCTGTGAGGGTGGTGAGGCACTGGAATGGGTTTCCCAAGGGAGTTGTGAATGCTCCATCCCTGGCAGTGTTCAAGGCCAAGTTGGATGGAGTCTTGGGTGACATGGTCTAGTGTGAGGTGTCCCTGCCCATGACAGGAAGTGGATGATCTTAAGGTCCTTTCCAACCCAAACTATTATATGATTCTATGATGGTGTGAATTTGTCAGTCCACAGGCTTTTGAGTGAGTTGCTGCTGAGATGCTGTATCCTGTGCAAGTTTGCAACAGGGTTTTTGGTGCTGCTGTGAGTATGATACTGCTCTTGAAGTTTGGAGTCCCAGAATGATGGAGACTTCAAGGGTTCCGCGGGGCAGAAGATTCAGGATGGGTCTGTCTTCTACTCAGTGGCACTGTGGATGTCCCTGGAGACATTCAAGGCTGTGGTTCTGTGCAGCCTAATCCAGTTGAGGATGTCCCTGCTCATTGCAGGGGGTTGGAGGAGATGAGCTTTGAAGGTCCCTTCCAACCCAAACCATTCTATGGTTCTACCTGTGTGGGAGCTAGAACCTGCTTATGTAGTGCAGGAGAAGTGTGCTACCAGGAGGGCTGGTTGGGAGCCACTATTGGTTTGCTTTCTCATTTCGGAATCTGTTTCAAACCCTCCCCTTCTGCCTTCTTATTTTAATAAAGCAAAAGAACAAATTTGTTGTTTAAGACAATTGTTTTGTTAGATTCTGAGGTTTAGATGTTTCCAGCATATACAACTGAGAGCCATTAGGTGTGGGGGAGAGGGGAAGAGGAAGCCTCTGTGGCCCTTGAGTGCTTTAAAAAGCATCTCTCTGTTTCTAAGGTGCCCTAAAATGCTGTTTCTCTACTATGAGTTGCTCTGTGTGGGGTTTTTCTACCCTCTGTTAAATTACTGGGGCAATTTTGGTGGTTATTGTTGTATATTTTCTTAATATTATGCTCTAGCTTTTCAATAGGGGGACAAAGCTGGGGGAGGAAAGCAGGTCCTTCTGTCTCCCTGCTTTCCGTGTGCTGTGCGCCTTCATTCGCCTGTTGTCTTTTCTGAATAGTGTGGCTTTTATATCCTCATTCCAATAGGGAATGGATGTGGAGGAGGAGAATGAGGTAATGCTTCCTCAAAGACATCTCTGTTGCTGCTAAACAACTCCCTGCTGTGCTTCCTACCCCTCGTGGTGAAGCAGCTGCCTTGTAGCTGCCCTGTCACCAATGGCAGGGATGTCATTTTGGGTCTTTTAGAGTCATCACTGTGTTCTGGGGCTGTATTTTGACTCAAATTCATGAGGATGCCGATGTATAAATGGGGCTCATGGAGTATCTGACAGCAGCTAGAGATGTGTCTGAAGGAAAGCAGCATTCTGGTTGGGCTCTTGAGGGAAGTGCTGGAGTAACAAGCATTCCTGTACATCCATTGTTTGCCTTTCAGTCAGATGGGAGCAAAACTGACCCATATTTTAAGTCTGGCAGTAAATATTGGAATAGGAAGTAAAGAAAAGGCACAAATGATGGCAATTATTGGTTCTTTGCTGTAAATGTAGGGGGCATTTGACTAACCTGGCTTGTAAGTGCAAATAGACTATTGAACAGCAGAACACATCGCTGTTAGGAGTAGACAGGGCTTGGATTTCACAGTGAGGGTGAAGGACAGGACTCAAGGCAAAGAATGAGCTGGTTTGTGCCCCCTGATAACCACATTTGGCAGCATAGCAGCTGTGCTGGCAGTAACTCCCATGCACACAAGTTCTGCAAAGCTTTGCTTATCTCTAAGGCCACTGTGTTTGGAATGCACCCGATTCAGCTGTTCAGCCCCTAAGTGTGAAGCTCTTTGGACTGGTTTTATAAAGCCAAACCAAAACACCCTCCCCAACCCAAATGTAGGTTAGAGATGATTGTGACCTGATGGTTCTGTTTAAAATTAGGAATGGTGGGTTGGTTTCTGCCCCCCCCCACCCCCAATGCCAACAAGAAACTTAAGCGACCTTGTTTCTTCTGTAAAGTCCTGAAGTTTCTCCTAATGATGTTCCGCTCACTGGAGTGGATGAATGGAGTTAGAAACCACCTCCTCTGGTAGGACACATCTGCCCCAGCTTGTGCAGTTGAAAACTAGCAGCTGTGTCTTCCTCTGGAGCCCATGCAGACAAGAGAGCACCTCTAGGGGTGAAAAGCATCCCTGTATCTCCAAACACTGTTTATAGGTGAAATACATGTATTTTAAGTTCTACGCACAAAAAAATGTCAGTTCTGGAGGGGTTGCAGGGTTTTGATGCTAATCACAGAATCCCAGCTTGGTTTGGGTTGGAAAGGGCCTTAGGATCGTCCAGTTCCATCCCCCTGCCATGGGCAGGGATGATTCACACTAGTCTGTGTGCTTGCCTGTCTCTCGGAGTTGATCTTTTACCTCATACTGAGCTCTGAAAGTCTCTTTGACTCTTCTTGAGAAGAACTGGTGAGACTACAGCCACTGGGATTTCAAGTGTTGGTGGAATTGCTCTCAGGGAACCTGAGGTTGTGTTGATAAGTGGAGTATGGCAGCAAAAGCCAGGTAGCAAGCGAAGAGGCTGTTCTTCTCTCCTTCCACAGCCCTGTTGTGTTCCTGTGGGGTAGCTGGCATCTCCGAGCATCCATCTATCCATGGCCAAAGCTGCTGTGGAGGGAGCAGGAGGAGGTGCAGGTGAGCAGGATTTGCTATGCTGGAGGCAGTGCAGCAAGCAGAACTACCCAGCTCTCTGCCTGAAACACATTCAAAGCTTTTGGAATAACTGTGCTTGGTTCTTTGCACTTCTCTGAATCCCAAATACTGAGGAAGAAGGCATCACAGGGAAATACAGAAGAGGTTTGGCTGAATGTGCTGAGCCTGTTGGGACAAGAGCTTGTTCAGCCTTGAAACGAGCTGAAGATGAAAGGCAGTTAGTGAATGATGAGTGTTCAGGAGTTCCTAATGTATATTACTTCATCTGAGGAGCCAAAGTTCAGTGAAGGTGACTTCATAACTGCCTTGCAGTGCAGTTGTTGGTACTGGGAAGTGTAAGAAAGATTAATCAGAGCATTGAACTTGGTATGAGTTTTCCATGCTGGGATTGGATGCATGTCTAGTGTCAGTGGGGTTTGAGCATAGAATCATAGAATAGTTTGGGTTGGAAAGGACCTTAAGTTCATCCAGTTCCAACTCCCTAAACAGCTTTTTTACTCAAAGCACTGAGGCCATGGGAGTGCTTCAGCCATCTCTGTTCTCAGGGTGCTAAAACCATGGGGAATGTGTGTAGTTACTGAGGGTTCAGCTGATAGATCTAAGTTGAGGTGAGTCAAAGCAGCTGTGAGCAGTGCAGTGTCAGTGTTGATGTCTCTGTTTAATGGAGGGCTATTTATTTGCTCCTGGTACTTTCATGAAGGTGAATGTTTTCCCTTTTCCAGCCACAGTTTCAGTTGTGGTCAGTGTGGCTTGTCTTTTGCTTGGGCAAATATGAATGAAGCACGATGCTTGTTGAAACCCACGTGGGAGGAGCATCCTGTTTGCCTGTCAAGCTCAAAAAGAGGCTTTTCTGGTGCCCTTCTGTATGTGAAGACTTAATGGCACCTGCTCTTTGCTTGTCTGTTGTCTGAGCAGTGCCTCCACTGCTGCGCGATATGGAAATCTCTATAGCATAGGAAAAGAGCTGAAAGCTTGATTTGACTGCAGTGAAAGGGCAGGTATGTGCCTGTCAGCAGAGGATTCTAAGGGTTGGCAAGATAAAAAGTCTTATCTCAGTTGAGAGATGGGGCAGCTATAATTCAGAACAGGTCAGCTGTCAGGCGTGGGGATTCAAGCTGGGCCTCTGAACACTACAGAGGCTTTTTAATAGCTGCTCTCTGTAGTAGAAACCTTTATCCTGATGTGGATGCTACTACAAGGCCGGAATCCCCAGTCCATTCTCAGTGGCCATCCTTTGCAAGTGTCATTATTCCCCCTGTGTTTGGGGTGGAGGAGGGAGAACAGGAACAAGAGTCATACTTTTCATTTCGGGATGCTGAGAACTAGCTGCTGCTAGCATTGAAAACCAAAGAGGGGGAAGAGAAAATGGTGCTGATAGCAGTTGCTGCTGCTGCTGCTGTACACAATTAACACTATTCAGTTGGGATAAAGCCCCATCAGGAGCATTTTCCAGCAAAAGGCTGATTATGACCTCTGAGCCTTTCTACAAGCAAGCATGCAGAGTACGTGATGATGCACAGTTCTTGTAGGGAGCAAGCAGGGAGCTACCCTTCTGTTATTAACTTTTACAATCCCTAATTCCTGTCTTTTCCCTTTTTTGTTTCCTTTTGGTTTATTCTTGACCCAGTGCTGTATTTCTTTGCTGGTTTGGGGTTACTGCTTTCTGCTCCTTCCATGGCCACATGCTCTGATTTCCTTGGAATGATGCTTTTGATAGAAGTGGATGTTTGGTGACACTGTTCAGCCAGACCACATTCATTCCTGAGCCTGAGTGGCCTGACGTGGAAAGAAAGAGCAGAAAGAGAACAAGACAATGAACTAACTGCTGCAAGAGTCTGGCTGCAGTACAAGTTGCTGCAAGGGGCAAGGAAGCTGTCAGCTGAGAAGTAGGACACATCTGGGGTCATACAGCTGTTCCTGCCCTGTGTTCTCTCATGTGCATCTTCACTTTGGGCTTGCCTGCGCTTGCAGTGTGCTGGAAGTTAACTCCTTGTGTAAATTAACAAAGCTCTGTGCCTTTTTGTGCACATCCTCTGGTGTTTTACAGCACGTCCTTGTGTTGCTGGCACAGACTTCAGCCCACAGCTAAGTAGGTGCGAGAGCTTTGGAGCCCAAGCCGCTTGCAGTTCTGGGCTGTGTTATAATTCACTGATTCACTGGGCTGTGTTGTCTGTTCTCCTTAATTTCATGACTGTCTTGAGTGGACATTGCCTTTTGTTGTTTAAATGAATTCAAAGCCTTTCTTCTAAACACCCTGCAAGCTGGAAGCTGTGTGTGCCTTTTCTGTATTTATTCATTCACTGCAGTGCTAGGAATCATAGAATCACGGACTAGTTTGGGTTGGAAAGGACCTTAAGATCGCCCAGTTCCAGCCCCCTGCCACAGGCAGGGGTGCCTCACACTAGACCATGTCATCCAAGGCTCAACCTGGCCTTGAACACTGCCAGGGGTGGAGCATTCACCATTTCTCTGGGCACCCTGTGCCAGCACCTCAGCACCCTCACAGTAAAGAGCTTCTTCCTTAGATCTAACCTGAACTTCCCCTGTTTCAGTTTGAACCCATCACCCCTTGTCTTGTCGCTACAGTCCCTGATGCAGAGTCCCTCCTCAGCATCCTTGTAGCCCCCTTCAGACACTGGAAGCTGCTGTGAGGTCTCCATGCAGCTTCTCTTCTCCAGGCTGAACAGCCCCAATGTTCTCAGCCTGTCTCTGTACAGGAGGTGCTGCATCCCCTGCTCATCCTTGTGGCCTCCTCTGGACTTGCTCCAACAGTTCCATGTCCTTCTGATGCTGGACACCAGAACTGCACTCAGTGCTGCAAGTGGGGTCTCCTGAGAGCAGAGGGGCAGGATCACCTCCTTCAACCTGCTGCTCACGCTCTGGGGATGCAGCCCAGCACTTGGGAAGTTCTGGTCTCGAGCGCACACTGAAGCTGGGTCATGGAGAGCTTCTCATCACCCGACACCCCCAAGTCCTTCTCAGGCTGCTCTGGGTTGCCTCTTCCCCCAGGCTTGCAGAAGCAGTCTGAGGCTGAGCTGTGAAGCAGATGTGGCTCTCCAGCAAAGGGATGCGGTGGAGGGAAATGCAGTGGGTGGCTTTATGCAGGTGCTGGCACAGATAAGGGCACTGGGAGGTTTTTTGTTTTCCTTCCTTAAAGATTTCCATGGGTTAATTCTTCTGCGCTTCAAAAGTTACCAAAGAATTAAACATTTCAAAGGATGGATTCAAAGAACAGAGGTGTCATTTAAGCAGCAAACTGGAGGTGGGGGGCAGAAGGATTTACCTATTTGGATATGTGTAGCATGCCAAGTTCTAATTAAAATCCCTGTAGGTTCCTTCTGTTTTTCTTTGTCAGGTTGACTAAAAAAGGGATTTTGTGATAGCTCACCTGCATGGCGAGAGAACATTTTCTAGCGAAGATAAGAGTGTCTGGGAGGGAGAGAAAAAGGAAAGGCTGGAGATAAAGAAGTTACCCTTGTGGAATGTCTGCGTGAGTTTCTGAAACAGAACTGGTTTCTGTTTTTCTTCACTCCTGGGATTTTGGATGACACTGGAGGTGGCGCTGGAAGGGGAGGCAGGAAATCCATCCCTGCCAGTGTTCAAGGCCAGGTTCAACAGAGCCTTGTGTGACATGATCTAGTGGAAGGTGTCCCTGCTCATGGCAGAAGGTTTGAACTGGACGATCTTAGGGTTCTTTCCAACCCAAACCTCTCTGTGATTCTATGATTCTAGGAAAAGGTTGTTTGCTTGAGTAAGGAAGCAGGAGGGAAGCGAATGGGAGATGGAACATGTCTCACTAGGGTTGGGAATCTCAGAGATATCCAGGTAAAGTTAAGGAAATTGCAGTTAACCCTTTTTGTAGATGAAATGGGGACAGAGGTAAAAAAGCAGCATCTGAATTTCGTGGCAGGGTTTAATGGCAGCATGAACATGAGCAGCTTGTGCTCAGGCAGCCAAGAAGCCAACAGCATCCTGGCCTGTAGCAGAAATAGCATAACCAGCAGGACCAGGGCAGTGATTGTCCCCCTGTGCTGGGCACTGGTGAGGCCGCACCTCGAGTCCTGTGGTCAGCACTGGGCCCCTCACTACAAGAGAGACCTTGAGGTGCTGGAGCAGGGCCAGGGAAGGACCTAAAGCACAAGTGTGATGGGGAATGGCTGAGGGACCTGGGGGGTTCAGTCTTGAGAAGGCTCAGGGGGGGACCTGATGGCTCCCTACAACTGCCTGACAGGAGCCAGGAGGGGCTGGGCTCTGCTCCCAAGGAGCAAGGGATGGGACACGAGGAAACGGCCTCAAGCTGCACCAGGGCAGGTTTAGATGGAGCTGGGGAACAATTCCTGCCCCAGAGGGTGCTCAGGCATTGGAACAGGCTGCGCAGGGCAGTGCTGCAGTCACTGGCCCTGCAAGTGTTCACACACCATGGAGACGAGGCCCTCAGTGCCATGGGTTAGTGGTGGCCTTGGTGGTGCTGGGATGGTTGGACTTGAGGGTCTTTTCCACCGTGATTGATTGGATGATTCTGTGCTTCTATCTCTGTTCCAGAGACATGAGCTCCACACTCACACATTGTTCTTGTAGGGGAAGTAGAGTTTTCAGACTATGAAATCCCATTTTATCCTTGTGCTAAGAGCATAAAAGCCTCTTTAAAACATTTCCCTTGGAGTTTTGTTGGAAGGCTGTTCTCTAGACCTGATACGCAGTGTATTTTTGGCTGATGTTTTAGCTGAAAAATGGGTTTCTGGCTTTTTTTAACTTCAGCAATAGCCCTGCTTTAATTTCTTTTTCCAAGCTATTTCATGTAAATTGAAATCTGTAGAAAGAGCAGTTAATTATAGTCAGCTCAGAGTTAGGCCTGAAATGGGTCACATACTGTTTGGAATAAAACACGCTGGAAGTTATTAAATCTGTGTTGTTGGGCTTGAAATACCTTCTGGGGTGTTTGATCCTCCCCTGGCTGCTGCTGTTCCTGTGTGTTCTTACCTACCACCATCAGGTGACAATCAAGTGACAATGTCTCTTCTAAAGGAAAGAAAGAGGGTGTGAAACTGTTGGGATTTCCGTCTTTAACACCGAGGCTGAAACCTTCTTTCACTCCATCTATTTGAGACCAGCTAAACTTCTTCCTAAGGGTTGTCACCTTATCTGAATTCCCAGGGGGAAGATGTGCTATTTACTGTCATAGAAAACAGCTAATCTTTAACTTAATTCCTTTCCTTTTTCCTCTGGAGTTGCATTTCAGGCCCTGGCTTTCAAGGGAGTTGCTTTCCCATCCTGTTTAGACGGGATAAGGACGGAGCTGCCTTGGTGAGTCAGCAGGATCTGGTTAACCCTCTCCCTGCTAGGGCTGTAGTGCTTTTCTACTTGTAGGTGATGCTTCGTGTTATGCTTCATAGGAATTTCTGCTTTGTGCCAGTTGGGGATTTTTAATTGAATTCTTCTAAATGCTGTTGGATCAATGCCATTAAAGCAGCTTCCCCAGTGACCTTGAGCAGAAGGGATTTCCAGCAGCATATCTTCTGCATTTAATCACTGACTTCATGCCTGCACTTCCTCAGGTTCAGCTTTTCTGCATCAGCTCTTGTTTCACATTCCTGACCCAGAGTATCTGCAGTGTAAGTAGAAGGGGGGTTACCTTACCTTTGCAGAAACTAGGAGATGGGTAAATCCAACTGCCCTTTCCTCCTGTTCTCTCCTCCATCTCTAACCCCAGTTTCTGCTTTATCATTGCTAGTGGAGCCAACTTGCATGTCTGGGTAAGCCTGAGACTTCCCAGCCTGTCCTCAGTGTCCTGCCTTGCTCCCAGTGGATTATCTGCTGGCAAGGAATGGAAGTAGGCAGTTGTGTTGTTCTAGTGTTGTCGCTGGAGGAAGGAGGCAGGGCAGACCTTGGGCAGCTTTCAGGAGCTGCACTGTTGAGCAAAAGACTGTTTGTGCTGAGTTGGTTTTAAGGATAAAGCTGTGGCTCAAAAATAGGCCTTTCCTAAGAAGTATTTTCCAATACAGTTGTGGATGCATGCACAGGAAGATACCAGTGCAGCACTCCCGACTCTGATCTGGTGCATGAGGCCTTGAGCATCCTCGCTGTAGAGGGTTGAATTTCTCCCAGTTACCATCATCATAAGTCTGTTGTTAGTGTTCCTTAGACTTGCACATCCACAGATAGCAGCATGTAGCAGTTCTAGATCTGCATCTCTATCACAGAAGAGGTTAGCCTGCGAGTGCTGCCTCCCTTTAAATGATTTTTGGACATGTACGTCATGAAAGGTAAAATGTTGGAACATTGAGGTTGTTTGACTTCAGATTTTGTGGAAAACTCACCAAGTACAAAGTGCATTTGTTTTCCCTTGGCGGACATCACTGAAGGTGGGGAATGGAGGCAGGTTTCCATACTCAACATGACTGTGGAGTCACAAAATGAGATAGTTGGTGGTATCATTCTGTTAAAGCTTCAGAAAAGATGGATAAGGATTTCCCATCCTTGGAGAGTTCACTCTGGGGGCTTCTTATTTCCAACTCTTGTATTTTGAGCTGTGGTTTAACAGGATCTGTGAGGAAACAGAGGGAATGGGGACATTTTAGAGTTAGATTTCTAGCAGCTCAAAGTGTGTTTAGGTTCCCTCAGTCCCACTGGACTGCACAAGTGAAGGGTTGCCTCGCTTGTCATGAGCAACTCTTGGTGAGTTTGTGGCTACGTTATGGTTACAGTGAGCCCCATCTCTGCAAGAGGAGAGCAAAGATTTCTAGTCCCTGGTTACTTATATGTAGGTCAAGAGGTAGGTCCTGCAAAAATCATTCTTTATTGTAGTCACTTCTATACGGCAAATTTTACAGGAGATGGTGTCCAGCTTTTCCTTCTCTTCATCTTTTGTGTTTCCTTCTGCTGGTTTTTGAGCTTTTACCACTGAAGGCTACAGGGATGTTTTGTAGAGAATATGATCTTTGAAAAGAACACTTGATGGAAGCAACTTGTGCAAGAGAAATACTCTGTAAAATGAAATCATTCATGGCTTTTAGATCTTTTAAACCCCATCTTAATGCTCCTGCTGGGTTCCTTTCACTGGGAAGTAAAGCAGAGGATTAGTCAGCATCAGCTCATTAGGCAGCAGCAAAGTCTGTTTAAGCGACTCTGCCCTGATTCAGTTTCCATTCATAGGACTTGCCCATTGAAACTAAATGAAATAAGGACATCTTGATGGCATTGGAAATGTCAGAGCAAGTGTGAAGTGAGGCATTAAAGGAGTTTGCACCTGAGGAGGGAATTCGAGGTAATCCTGGGCAGTTTCCATACCCAAACAGTTTTCCTGTGTTCTGAGTGAGGCTACAGTTTTACCTCCTGGTTTCTTAATAGCTCCGGTGGTTTGAGAGCTTTAATTCTACTCTATCCTTCTGCAAATGATGGGAGTGAAAGAGTTCACTGAATCCCAGACTGGTTTAGGTTGAAAGGGACCTTAAAGCTCATACAGTTCCACCCCCTGCCACGGGCAGGGACACCTTCCACTGGACCAGGTTGCTCTGAGCCCCAGGTCCAGCCTGGCCTTGAGCACTGCCAGGGATGGGGCAGCCACAGCTTTTCTGGGTGTTCCAGTGTCTCAGCACCCTCATAGTAGAGTTGCTGGAGAGTCTTTCCTTCCCGTTCCTCCGAGTCTGGGCTGCCTTGGGGTTCATGTTGGATTGGCTTTGCATGCATCTGTGGCTGAGGACCCTTTAACACCATCCCTTGCCCCCCAAACTGCTTAGCATCAGCTCCTGGCAGGCCTGAAGCAGGAGAGCATGGCGTGGGGGTTCCAGGGTAGGCTGATGAAGTCTCAGGATCCAAGAGAACTGTGGATTACAATAGAACACACAGGGATCAGGAGCGGTAGCTTCTTTTGGGAGGTTTGTCGTGGCCTTCACTTCATGAAAGCATTTCAGCACATACTTAACTGCACACACACCTACGTGTTATGTGCTGAGCAGCTCGCTCTGACTTTGGACCTAGCTGAGGAATGCTGACATTTCAGTTCGTGTTTGCCTATAAGGACAAGCTGGATTTTACTTCTTGCCCAATGGTTCCCATCAGATTACTTACAGCTGAGGAATTTGGGAAGAACAACTCAGCCTTTTCCGAGTAGAGATTATTCCAGTAAAGCTTTGCCAATTGGGGCACTGGGTCTGTAGAAAGGAAGGAGTTGACCTTTTTGTATTGAGCTTTATAAGAAACAAAAAGCAAGCCCTCTCTTTCTTACTAGAACAAGCGTGCTATCATTTTAAACAGAAGGCATTGCTGGAGATCATCTGTCATAGATGAAATAGCTGGGACATGGTAGAGGAGAGGATTAAAGAGGTTTCTGCTTCTCAGTCAGAACTGCTTTCAAGTGACAAGTGGTGTTATTGAACGCTTCACTCTTATTGCTGGTATTGGTAACGGACCAGTAAATTACTTTTTATGACTCCCAGTTTCAATGTAGGACCTTGAAACTGAGCCCACAAGCAATCAGCTGGTGAAGAAAGGACATGGAACCAAGAAAAACCCATTACTTTAAGTGGAACATCCATTTTGGTGCCTGTGAGTCTGTCTGACCCTGTTACACAGATGAGAAAAGAGGTAAAATCCCCTCTTTGTACAGCTGGTGAGGAGTTTTTAGGAGGAAAGAGCTCTTGGGAAGAGAAGGTTGGGTGACTTTGACAAGGTGGCTGCAGCCTTGAGACTGTTGAAGGGGATGAGGTGAGGTGAGGCCGGGGTTCAGGGAACTGAGAGAAGGAAGCAACCAGGAGTGAGGTGAGTAACACCAAAAACCAAGGTAGAATTTGAAGAAGTGGGGGAAATCTTATTCCTCTACCTTTAGGCACTGTTGAAAGCCTGAATGTGAACACGTTGCTTCCCCTTCTCCCACACCCCCTCAGGAACACCAGCTGCAAAATGCTTCTCCTTTCCAGTCTGTGGAGTAGCAGAGTAGATGAGAGCCTGTTCTTCCCAGTGTTCAGACAGGAGATCCCTAGGGACATGCCTACCAAACTTCCCAGCCAACCTTCGTTGCTGTCTTCCTCATTTTCCTTATTTTGAAGGAACATCCTTGCTGTAACAATAAAACAACAATTCACTCAAGGGGGACCACAGTGAGAAAATAACTATTGAACTTGTCTGCCCACTGAAGACACCTTTGAAATGATGTTCTGCATGCAGATGAGGGCTTGAAGCTTCTCCTTCCTGATGCTGTGGTAGGCATATGGCAGTGTCATGTGGAATCAGGATGACAGCTTCTGGTCCAGCAGTTCCCCCACATTGTTTTTGAGCCTTCTGAATCTTGAATATCCCATTGTTTCCTAAATGTTTTGGGATGGGCTTTCCAAAGAGATCCTATTTTCCTTTGTTTTTATTCCTTGAAGAGAAGATGCATTGTCTGAGGCAGTTCCAAGGTGAGTCACTTGTATATAAATAGAAGTGCTGAGCACACCGGGTAAGCTGCAGCCTGCAGAGGACAAGAATGCTTCAGAAGAAGGAAAGCTGCCTTATTAAAATGATCACATCACTGTAAATGCCTGTCCTTTGAGACTGCTGTCAAGGGGACCTGCCACAGCGTCTTTTCCCTTCCCCAGGCCCCTCCTTGCAGTGCAGGTTCATTTGAAATGGTGATGAGTGCATTTGTAGGACCACTGAAGCTTCAGCAGGGCTGGAGAGAGCTGCAGTACAGGTGCTTGCAATGTAAGTTCTGTTCCTACATGATATTTCAGTTTGCCAGCACATGGTTCATGTAGAATTAACATGGCAATATTAGATCCTGTGCTGTGGTTCCGTGCTGCAGGAGGGCAGAGGCCTGGTCACTCAGGGATGCTGAAATCATTCAGGCTCTGACAGAGTTCTTAAAGCTTTATTCAGTTAGATCTGATCCGAAGAGCAAAAGGAGGCTTCTGGCAGGATGAAGCATGAAGGTGTCACCAGGTTTGCCTGATAAAAGGCAGCAATTCAGTAGCTGTGACAAAAGGTCAGTTTGTTGGTCAGTGCAGACTCTGGGAGAGGTGCCGTGGGGAAGGTAGAGGTATGTGGCTGGACTGGTTCATACAGCAGTAGGGGTTTTGCACCAAGTGAACCTGCCTAGGTGCATTTTTCCATCCATTACAGGGTTTCAGCATGCCCAAACTTCTCCTTCTGAAGGGCCTGCTCCCGTTTAGAGGTAAGTTTTCGCTTATGTCTCTAACTTCCACTGTAGAATGGGTTGGTGTTGGAGTTGTTCGTTCTTTGCAGTAACATCCTTTAAATCTTTATTAAAACCACTCTTGGCAAAACTTGAATATTTTTAGAAGCACTTTCCCTGGGCAGTTCTTACTTTAACATTCATGTTTTATGTCAAAAAGGCATTTCAAGGCCATGTCATTTTCATAATCTTCATTTAAATGCAGTCCCTTGCACTATGCAAGCAATGATGCGATGCACAGTTTACTAGGTGAGTGTTTGACACTATCAGAATATGAATTAAGTCAGCTGTGAGTTATATTTAGTCTGTAAAACACACGCCTGGGGCTTTTCTGTAGTGATTTAAAATGATGGGGATGGTCTGGATTTAATTTGCAGGTATCAGGTTTTGTTGGTTATATCTTTAGAGCAAATCCACAAACAAAGGCTTAGCATCTGGAGAGCTTGTGGTGTGCTTGAAAAGTAGTTGTATGTGTAACTGTGGTGCAGTGCAGCAGTAGAGCTTAAATTGCCTTTATTCTGGAATATCTTGATTATTATCTAACTATATAAAATAGAAATCATGTATTTTATATATAACCATTTGGAAAATGATTCTGTGTTTCCCTGATAATAAAGCACAGGGTGCAGCAAAAAGGCTTTGAGACCCTTTGCAGAAGCACCAGCTCTGGTTTAGGATCACGGCCCTGAAAGCTCGAAGTTGTCCTGAACATCCAAGTAATCAACTTGTGTGCTTGCAGTCTGGTACTTCTCTAGGCTCATCCCTAAGGTGTTCTTCACAGTGCTTCTCTCTTCACTTTGTCCTACCACAACCAGAGAAGGGACACTTGTTGAGGTTTTGTTGCTCTCAGTTTCATACAGTAAATGTCAATCTGCTCGTTCAGGTTTGAAGATACATTTGAGGAAGGAACATGACATTTTGCATCTGGTCCTTATATTCCAAGAGCCGTCTCCAAATCCTCATTGCGGCAAAAGTACACTCTTTGTATAAAAATACTCATCTGTAAATATTGATGATGAGAACTTCATGGCACCAAATTGCAGCCTGTCTATGCCAGGGTGTGATTCACCTCCTCCTGCACAGCACTTGTCACCCAGGAGTCTGGCACTTGGGTTTCTTTTTATACATTTGGCTCATACATAGGGATTTTGATTTCTTTATTTCTCTCCCTCCATTCCTTGTGAGTCCCAAGACATCTAAAAAGGAACATGGGGATTGTTGAGACTTGCAAGTGACTGACGGAAAGAAATCCATTGTGTTGTGTCTGGATGGTCACCTGTGGGACTGGACAAACGGGCACAAAAAGTGACTCCACGTTCTCGGTGTCCTGTTGATTTGATGTCCCATTTGCATCATTGTTCCCCTTGAAATTGGGATTCCAAATGGAACTGGGGGCAGCCTGAGTGTGTTTCATGCAGCTGTGGTTGATGTGGATACAAATACCTGGCACTGGAGGTCTACTCTTCAATACCCCATGGTTCACTGTGGAAGACTCCGTGTCTCTAATGATGCCTGTGCTCTCTTGTTAGGCTATTTAAAGTGATGTTCTGTTTGGTATGAGTCAGACACTTGTGTCCTCTCATAGTCCATGAAACAATTGACTTGGTTGGTGTAGGTTAGTGTTCAGAGGTCAGCTCCAAGGGCTTATTTTGGCTTAACCAAACAGGAGATGCAGTTTACCTTCCTTTCTGGTCCCAGATGATGCTTTGTCTTCCTGCTGCTTTAGTGGGAAAGAGAAATCTATATTGGTGAACCAAATGGGCTGAGAGGTGAGGAAATGGAACTGGGTCTCAGGAAACCTGGGCTGTAATTACTGTTTGTGATCAGAAAAGTCATTTCATGCCCTATCCCTTCATTTCTCCTCTAGACACTTCAAAAGGCCAAATGTGTCCTACAAAGGGCTGTACTTAAACTAAACCCAGCCCTCCTGCAGAATCCTGAGCATGGAAACAAACCGCCCATGAAATCCTCAGTTCATTGCAATTACTGAGGAAATGCTTTAAATCTCTTTTCCAGTCGGTGTTTCATTTAGCTACCTGTGGCATTGTGGATGGTGATGAATGTTACCTCACAGAGATGGGAAACGGGGTCTGTTTGCTTTTGACTTGCTGCTTTTACACCTTGTGTGCTCATTACATGCTTGAAACTCAATGAGGAACCAGCTTCTTGGCCTTGTGGGGCCAATTTCCAGTTGTCTGTTTAAATCTTCACTGTTGTGTTTGCCACCAGGCTGCTTCAGAGGGCATTAAAGCCTTGAAGTGCAAAGCATCAGTGGCTGTGCTCTCAGAACTCTGGGGTCAGTCACTATTGAACTACTTCCAAGATGCACTTATCCCCCTTTTTTTCCTTCCCCCGTCTCCCCCACCACCAGAAAGCGAAACTTTTGCCACATCTTACAGCTCATTTTTCTATTAAATATATTCAACAACTCTCCCACCAAACCACTACCCTGGTGTGTTAGGTGTTGGGCAAAGCAGGGCAGTAACACCCTTTTCTGTATGTCCTTTTCCCCTGACCACAGCGCTTGTTATGTTTTCCTGCTGGAACATGCTGCTTGGATGTTGTTCTCCATGCAAAACTCCTGACAAACTTAGCAAAAGATTCTCCAAGCTCCTTCTCTATCTGCTTTTATTTTCTGATGCTGCTTTGTAGGGTTATTATACTTTCAGACATTTAGAATATACCAGTGAGGAAAGCGATGAGCAGAAATCTGTGCATCATTGCATTGCAATGGGAGAAATTAGATGTTTTTTCTTTCCATTTGAGGACAAGAAAGGAAGTGTAATCTCTTCTTCATGTTCAAAACTGCCGTTTTATTCTTCTTTAGCTGCTTCATGGAATTCCCAACTCCGGGAGCTGCTGCACACCCACAGAGTTAGATTGCCCCTGCTGCAGAGGATAGACTGCAGTCCCAGTAGATACCTGCATGCAAACTTTAGGTGAAGTGGGTGGTGGCCTGAGCCACCACCAGTCCTACCAGTTGACAGCTGTGTGTGAAGAGCAGCTGGTTGAAAAAGGGACTTGAAACCAAAACAGGGGAAGTTCAGCTTAGAGGTAAGGAAGTTCTTCCCTGTGAGGGTGCTGAGGCGCTGGCACAGGGTGCCCAGAGAAGCTGTGGCTGCCCCATCCCTGGCAGTGTTCAAGGACACAGGGGCTTGGAGCAAGCTGCTCTAGTGGAAGGTGTCCCTGCCTGTGGCAGGGGGTTAGAACTGGGTGAGCTTTAAGGTCTCTTCCAACCCAAACCAGTGTGGGGCTCTGTGAGTCTATGAAATGTGGAATGATGCTCATAAATGAGAGAGATGGATGGGTGCAGGAAGCATTTGAAATGTTTCAGCTACTGTGGAATCTCTTCTGGTTCTAGATATGCAAATGCTCCAATCACTTTCTGTTTCCTTCTTCCTGCTAACCTCTGGCACTGGAGAAAAGGTTGCTCCCTCAGGTGCTGGCCTTTGAGGGCTGAGAAGCTGTTAATCTTGGGAGGACTTTGACCTGGTTGCAGTAGATGTGCCTGTGCTGACTGATCTGCTCCCCTGTTACTCAAACTTGGAATCTGGATTTGGCCACCTTCCACCACAGAACGTCTCAAGCTGTGGCTCTCCTTCACCGGCTCTGCAGAACACATGCATCATCCAGGTTCAATAAAGAAGAGACAGTGCTGCTCTCATCCCCAGGAGATGTAAAGGTGGCAGAGTTCTTTGCAGCAGTTTCAAGTGTCCAGCATCCTTCTTCTTTGCTGCCTCTGCTGCTCTCTGCTGCTGAATCTGCTTCTGTCTTCTCCAAGTCTGGAGGTGATCCTGCCTCTCTACTCTTCTCTCAGGGGACCCCACTTGCAGCACTGAGTGCTGTTCTGGTGTCCAGCATCAGAAGGACATGGAGCTGTTGGAGCAAGGCCAGAGGAGGCCACGAGGATGATCAGGGGACTGGAGCATCTCCTGTATGGAGACAGGCTGAGAACATTGGGGCTGTTGAGCCTGGAGAAGAGAAGCTGCATGGAGACCTCAGAGCA
>WYDI02011929.1:0-10893 GCA_009867235.2 Psittacus erithacus
TGTGAATCATGCACCTCAGTAATTTTCCATTGCTACTGTTACAAAGCCATCACCCTAGCATTGCTTAAAACTAATTCGAAAAGTTTATATTTCATTTAGCAATTTTGTGCCCATCTTTGTTTCAACATATTGATCTTGAAAGAAAAATGCCAGAGCTGAGAATGAGACCAATTTTCTCTTTCTAACTGGCAAACTTGCAACATGAGAATACTGTTTTAGCTGGCCTCAACAATGCTAATGTTAGCAACAAATAAGTGTCTACTATAAACTTTTAAATTGAGCTAGCAGCTATACTTAAATTCAGTAAAATACTCTCCTTATCTATCGGCCCTGATAGAGAGCCTGGAGAAGATTTACTTGTGCTGTCAGCAACCACGCAGAATGCAAAGAACTCTCCACTTTTTCTATATTTCATTTTGTAGGTGGATACTTCATTAATGGCAACACATCAGGGCCATTCCTTCTTCCTCCAATAAACTGACCAAGCCACCTGGTTATTATCTGAACGAATGAATGGGGCTGTTAATTGAGGAGAAGGGAGAAACAGGACTTCTGAGGGACCACTACTTAAAGGATGTGAATGACACTTGTCTTCCTCACACAGTAGTGACAGTGTGACTGGAAACCGCTGGTTGAAGTTCACTGACAGTATTTTGGAAGCTAATGATGAGGAAATGCAGCGCAGAAAACTGATTCTCCAGTAATGGCTATTTTAATTGTCCCTTCAACTCAATTGCATCCTAATATATTCCCCTTGCCTTCCACCTTCAGCCCATAACAAATTCTTCCTTCCTATATTTTGAAATCAAGTGCTTTCATCTTCCATACTGTCTGAATGATTAGGAACACTATTCCAAAGAAAGTCCAGTTTCAGGGTCACAATTCTGAACATACAGAAAATAAGTCAAATTCAAAACTGCAACAAACTCAGTTTTACTTAGAAACAATGGAGTATCCCAGCTAAAAATTAAACAGTATCTCTTGAACATGTGCAAACTGTAGCTTTCAAATATCCACAACTTTATCCAAATTGTCTGGATTTCTAAGCAGAACATGAGAGGTTTCTCTTTTCTCAAGTAATGTCAAGTCCTTGCTCTAAAATAAGCAGTACTATACAATTTTCAAATGAAATCTTTAACACTGAAAAGCACTGACTTTCCTTTGTCTTATTCTGACCCTTTTCTTGTTTTGCAGGGCAAAATAGATCTGATGTGATAATGGAGCAGATCACAAGTACAGAAATTTTCATCCCCAAGCAGCAGACATAAGAAAGAACAATATTTAAATGGGGCAATCTTCAAATGGGGCAATCTTCACTGTCTCTCGTGTAAATGTTTTCATATGTGTGTAAAGAAGAATAAATTTGATATTAAAATAAAATATAAAGTCTAAATTAACTTAGAAAAAATAATGGGTAAACTCAAGAAATTGGTCAGGTTGACCTTTAACAACTTTTCTCCTCCTATTTATATTACAGTCTAATTCAGTATAATTTTTAATGTTGGAGTTTTCTTGGAAACATATATTTAAGTTCTTCACCAGGCCTAGTGCTAAGACAAAGTCACATCTTACTTTCAAGAGCAGCCCAGAATACATCACCTCCCATGTCCTTGTCCGGAAAAAGAAAAGGTGGGAAGGCAATGCAACTTCCACAGCTTTGCTTAGGTTAAATCTAAAATCAATCATGCTTGCAACCAATCAATTCAACACTTCTATAAAAGTTTCAAATAAAAATCAGATTTCTTACTTTCACTATGAAATAGCCAGATTTAAATAGTGTTCTTTCAGAACACTGCATATTTTTTAATAAGCTTTAAAAGGGGGGGGGGAAATCATTCAACCTCCTTCACTCAGCAGTGGGAGTGAGCAGCATTGTGTTGCTGACTCTCTCACTATAAGCAAGCTCATTTCAAGGACTTTACCTTCAGCAGCTCTGTGCAGATAGCTGCAAACAGCAGGTATGGAAACAAGGCTGCTCGACAATGCTATAACCGTAAACAGTGCCTGCTATATATACCACAATAGTGAAAAATAAAATAACGAAAAGACTGAAAAAATCCAAGCATACCCATTATGTCCATGAGTTAAGTACATTTGTAACAATCTTGCTTTCTTACAGGCAGGATGATAGAGAAAATGCATATACTTGAAATGGCAGCCAGACTGGGTTTTGAAAAAGGAAACCTAAATTGAAATGGAAATATTTGAAAAACTTAAAAAAAAAAAAATCCAGTAACTAAAATAAAATGGATATTTCCATTATAACACAAGCTAGAAAATACAAAACATTTAAAACATTTTGGGAAAGAAAAATATTCTTCTAATGTTTTTATTTACCAGAAACCGGCTCTCTTAAGTGATTGTAGTAGTTTTGTTCTTACTAGAGTCAAGCAAGCTTGGGTATCAAGACATAGAGAAAGAAAATTCCTCATGCTTTTCACATTTACTTCAAATTACCAACCAGTACTTGTGCTTTCGAACACAAGTATTTCTATATACTATATCCATGCTCTTTTTTCAACATTACCATTTCCTGAACTATGGGAATTCTTGCAATATGCAGCAACTGTGATAAAAGCGATAATATTACACGCACAGAAGCACTTGCTAATGATAAAAAGGGTCCACACATTTTTCTTTCTGTTCTAAAACATCTATAAAGTATTTTATCACACTATAAAAGCCATATTTTACAGAAACATTAATTCATATGACCTCACAAGAGGCAACCACACTTTTACAGTGTAAAGATATGACACTGCAGTAATCGGAATGTTGCAACTATATACAAGAAGAGAGCTAAACATTTAAAGTAACTTTTTGCATTATCATTTCTATGTTGCGAAATGATGGATTTATTTGAAATAAGTTTTCTGTTGTTCAAGTGTATAATTTGTCATAAGTTTAGGAACTATTATTAGCAGGTGAATGGCATTCAGCCTTCAGATTACAGTCATGGACTACAAACTTTTGGTAAGCAAGACACAGTAGCATTTCGTCCATTGATCCAGGAGGAGTTAGAAAATAATCTTTCTTTTGGCTGCTTATAACTTTCTGAGTCAATATCTCTCTAGCTCTTGGGAGCAGTTACATACTTCTTTTCACTTTAATGCAGTCTGATGGCTTCCTGTCAGCTTTCTCCTGCTCCTTTTAGGTGTTGCCAGTTCTTTCTATTCCAAGCTGCACCAAGCTTTCCACAGTTCAGTTCCAATTTGCAATTTAGCTCACCTGTGTCAAAATGTCTCCCTTTACTCAGCATAATACTTAATGAGTACCAAGAACTCAGCTCCTTGAGGAATGCCATGTAAAATGATGCAATTAAAAAAATGCCCAGAAACATGTAAAGCAGCAAGTCCTACTTCCAACCCCTTAGGAGATAGCTAGCCTCTTACCTCATTTCATCTTTAGAAATGAATTGTAGAATCACTGGCCATAAACAGAATAGGAGAACTAAGCAATGAGAACTAAGCAATAAGAACTAAGACCAAATAGTTACCAATCTTTGGGGAAATAATTTTCAGAAGAAAATAATGACTTACATTTCTGACTTGAACCACTGCTCCTGGAAGACAGTAAAACTAGACTCTTTCCCGGGACATCAGCACAAATTTCACTGTGACCTTCATGTTAAGAAAAACATATTGAGGATGGCAAGTCAAAAATGGGCAAAATCAGGTGTTTCAGTTTGTAAGTAAGGGGAACTGATACAGCTCATGGGATCCCTTGAATAGGAGTTAGAGTATAGTTGCAACTAGGTAAGTGCATTTAACACGAAATAGTAACTAAGGAAGGTAAGTAAATAAAAGCAATACTGTAGCCAAAGAATTGTTATCATGAGAAGCTATCATTGCCACATAGCAAGAAGCTCCCTGCTATCAAGGGAGTGCCAGATAGCTACCTCATTATTGCGGCATCCTGGGTTCAGCAGTAGCAGTCATTTTTCTCCTTCTTAGTAGCTGAGGCAGTGCTGTGTGTTTGACTTTCAGCCGGGGAACAGCGCTGATAACACTGATGTTTTCAGTTGCTGCTCAGTAATGTTTACTCTGACCAAGGACTTTCTGAGCCTCATGCTCAGGGAGGAGGGGAAGCCAGGAGGAAGCAAAGACAGGACACCTGATCCAAACTATCCAAAGAGGTATTTCATACCACAGCACGTCATGGCCAGTATATAAACTGGGGTCAGTCACCTGGAAGGGCAAGGTCACTGCTTGGTTGGGCTGGGTATCGATCCAAGGGTGGTGAGTGGTTGTATTCTCTTCCCTTGTGGAAGCAGTAGTTTGTGTTATACCTTAGTTACTGGACTGTTCTTATCTCAACCCGTGAGAGTTACATGCTTTCCATTCTCCTCCCCATCCCTCTGGGAGCAGGGGGAGGAAGGGGGTGGGGAGTGAGGGAGGGCTGTGCGGCTGATTTGCAGACTGGGTTTAAACCACGACATGTGGTATACATTTTCAGGAAAAAAAAAAAAACAGGATAAATTCAAATTGCATAAGTATGCAAGGCTTGGAGGTAGGAAATCTGTCAGAAGTACCAGGGTATCAGCTATATATAAATTCGCTACACATCTTTTGAATTCATACATAATACAATTCCTTAGACATAAATCACATGATAACCTAATCTACAGGGCCTGGGCAATTACAAATATTATGGCAAACTACCTTTCAATCTTATCAGTGGGTTTCTTTAAAGATTATCACCACATAAAAACAATGGAAATTAATGCCATTTATAAACTCCTATCACTATTCTGATATACTTAGATCTCTTAGAAACTGAATGGTAATTGATTTCATTAAGAAATCATTCTTTGCTATATTGAAGGTTTCTGTTTGGAAGTAAATGCATCCAAACAGCAAAGTGAACTGAATGCACACCTTGGGTGTTTACATTCAAAATGCAAAGGTACTTCACGTAGTTTCTTGCACTTTGCCACCTTTCTTAACTATATTTGATTTCAGATTCAAACATCCCACTAAGAGCCAAAAAAGATGGCCTCTACAGACAATGAAGAAACCTAATGTTTTTTAACAATGAAAGCACAATGTGGCCTGAAAGATAACATGTCTTATGCATGTAACACCTAGATAAAATCATTCCCATCTGGAAGGGGAGGCATTTGTTTCTCCAGAGAAAGACTGAGCAAGATCGACTATGAGACTGTTTAAGTAGAAATTAGCATTGAAGGGTTTATTTGCCACCTCAGCTGCTAATTCACTGCAAAGGCCTTGACTCAGTAATATACTGTCACTTAAAACAGCTTGAGTGTGGTTTTGAATAAGTATGGCCTGAAACTTTTCTGTTTTCTGAATCACTAATGAAGTCCTGTAAATGTCTTTTCAACAATTCTTTTCAACAATTCTTTTCAGTTTGATTTGGTGGTTATCTGTCTATATAGAGCATGCTATTTCCTGTTGCATATATGAATTGTGAGGTTTAACACAGAAACGATTCATAAATAAGTGGGAAAAAAGACCACTTAAAAATGTAAAGTGTTGTAAAGTATTAGAATAACTGATGCTGCCTTACAGTAGTTCTTTCTCCAGCACTGAAGCACCTACACACAGATATATGTTTATTTTCTTTATGTACACCTCTTTGACAGGTATATTAGGTATATTGTGTAATATATAAAGAAAATCCTTCCCAAGATTTAAAATCAAATCTTATTCCAGAATTTCTGCATGAAAAGGCATTTGACTGGATTTACCTAGGATTCTCCTCTTATTCTTCTGTTTTGAACTATACTGCTAATTTCACACTGATTCAACATATGCATACCTATAAATACACAGACCACAACCCTTATATGTTGGCATTTTATGACTACTAGGGGAGATAACAGCACAAAGAGAACAGTGGAAGATGTTGCTGTTACAAGTACATTAGTCCAGCACTCTTAATATTCACTAGTGCACTTGCAAGCTTATCTCATCTAAGACATAAAGAGAACATAGGTGCCCCAAACACACCATCCGAATGCGGTGTGAAATTGAGAGATGACAAGGAAGACACAATGCCATCAGTTTATTCATCCCTCGTATTTACAGATGAAAGCTGTAATCTTCTGATCAATGCTGGATTGTAGGCATCTTATTATAAGTTTATACCCATGCTGATTGACAAATGAATGCTAGCCTTTGTGGACAGAAATGCCGTAATAAACGAGACAACACACCTAAGGAAAATATTTCCAGCTTTGTGAAAAAAACAAAAACTTGCATTCAGATTTCAGTGCATAAACTGCCTACAGAATTATAGTAGTGGGGCCAAATTAACTGCTAAAAGGCTATCCATTAATGCTGGGGAAGTATTAAAGCCATTACAAAAGGATGGAATTATTATACCATTGCATTATTATTCTGCCATCACATAACCATATGTTTAATATTAAAAGCATTTACAGAAGATGCTGGAACAGGAAGGAAGTGCTCAGCTTTCATACAAGAAGCAAATATTAAGCCCAGTGACAACCTCATGATCATTCTGCTCAAACGGACAAGATAAATCCAGCACCAAGCCACCTAAGTGGGGGACACAAGTCATTCTGGGAATGTCAATCTCCTTGCGCTTGTGAAACACTGATGTTCAGTCTTTGGTTACATGTTACTTGCAGAGAGACCACAGACCACAAAGCTTTCCTGCGTTAGCAGAGAAAATGAATGATCCTTTACTGGATTTGACTCCCCCAGTAATGTCAGTTATTTTAAAATAGATTGCCCTATTTTGTCATTTTGGCAATCTCAAGGCTGTGTCATGTCATGTTTATTTTAGAGTGAAATAAAGAAAGGGTAGACACAAGCCTAAAGAAATTATATCACAACATACAGGGTTTCACTCATTGTTATATAATGTAACTTCTCTTCCTTGCTAAACAAATTAAAAAATATTTGCTCCAGCGATTGTTTAGGGTTCACAAAGTCATTTTTATTTGCTAACTATGGACTCTATTTCTAGAAAAACTGATATATTGAAAAAAAAAACATCTGCATGTTTAATTACAACAAGCAGCATTGTACCTAGCTACCAGAAAGTGGTAGTTTACAAACACATGCACAGATGTGTTGTGTTTTAATTTTAGATACAATTTTTTAAGACTGCAAGACTTGTATCATGTTTCCTGTGGAAAAACATTTTTCATCTTGAAAATCTCAACTTACATTTTACAGAGCATTTCCAAGATCATTGTAACCTCTTAATTTCTCAAGTCAATTAATCCTCTTCCCAAAGTCCCCTTTCTTTCCTATAATTTTCATGTGCTTTTGGGCCAGCTCTCCCTTTCCATCTAAAGCACACTATGCAACTTACATTTTTCTTTCTTTTTCTACAAGCCTCAAGGAGCTGAAAACCTAAATTTCAAAGAAACTGTGAAAAGCTGTTAGATCATTGAAATTCTAGGCTGCTGAATCTTCCCCCACTGAGTCACCTGGCCCTAAAATCCCATCCAAATCTGTGTGAAACACCTCTTAGCACTGTGTTAAGTTGCTTCATAGAATATCTTTCCTAAAAAAACCTGAATAAATCCCATCTTATGGAAGTGTTTAATAGACTAAGAGGGAAAGAAACATGACTTGCAAGGTGCTTGTTAAATTCCAGGTTGCTTATTTGCTCACTGCTGCATCTTTCTCCCAGTTTTTATTTACATGTTGCTTACTTTCCATGTAAGCAGGGACACCTTTTTCTTATTTGTAGGTAGAGCAACCAGAGGAAGGCGTTCCATGCAGTACTAATAAAAAGCACTCCATGCAGTACTAATAAAAGGCGCTCCATGCAGTACTAATAGCAGCTTTGTAAATTCTTCCAGAAAGTTAAAATTTAAGCATTATTCTTAGGCATAAGAGTTATGCTTTTTTTTCTTTTCACTCTAAGAGAAGCACCTTTCATTAATGCTGCCAACACTTACAGTTCATTAATTCTGATTCTGTAAATGGAAATGAAAATAAATTCCTCCACAGAGACCCCTTTTTAAAGGCTGTATCTTAAGTCTGTAACTATGCGTCAAATTAAAATCCTGGAGTTGTGAATTCGTATGTGAACCGAAGTCTTAGGTAGCACACATCCACCTCCCAGCAAAAGCCTTATACTGCACACATGCACAACCCCACTGAACAATTTTTGCCAAAACAGCACTGCCCAAAAACAACTGCACTAAGCTCAGTTCAGAATGTCTTCATACTAGAAGCTTTTTTCCTAATGCTTTTAACACTTCTGATTTAATCATGGGTCTTACTTGAATAAGATATAAGGGGAAATTCCCTTGTCTGAATACACACAGCCAGGACCACTTTAGATTCTCCCTACCACACCTGAAGGCCTGGGTCTATTGCAAGACCTGTGCTGTACCTGCTGGCCTGACAGGGATATCTCAATGAATTGGGTGCCTAAGACAGCACCACAGCTGTGTTTCAGCACCTCAATCATTTCTTCAGAAACATAACAATGATGTCATACCAGTTCCAGTTAGAGTAATAAATTTGGGGCCATTAAGTAAATGCAACTCTATTGCCAAAATACAAGATGTCAATCCTATTCCCAAAATACATACAAATAGCTAGGACCTTTACTCTGCAGATGTCAATACTGCAAGGTGAGCCACTGGCTAGCATACAGATTCAGTGTGCTATACTGAGTTGCAAGCCACTCTACATCTTAAAACAAATTAGACCAGCAAACTGGGAAGGCAAAAACTGACATTAGTGAGGCAGTTGGATATGACAGCAAATAAGCCATAGAAATAGCTGGCAAGAAAACAAAGTTTCTTCATTCTATTTGGGTACTGGGAAAGCTTCAAGATTCATTTTGAATAGTCTCAGTTTTCATGGTTTGTTGCAGTCTCTTCAGGTTTGTTGGTTTGTTGCTGGAGTTCTTTATTATTATTTTTATTGCCATTTTTGGCATGCAATCTTGATGAGGGATTTTAACTGCAAGGTGATTACTTCATGGAAAAGTAGAGGCTGCAGATCTCATAGCCATAGCAGCAACATAAAAGTCTGGCTGGAAAAAAACAGATTTGAAGAAACTTCTGCCCTCTGCTCCCCCCAGGGTAAGATTTACAGTGTGAATTTCTGCGATATATTTATGGTGATACTTTTATATATGTACACTTTACTGTTAAAACTCATAAACTTGAGAAATTGAACCTATTTGAGGACCAGCACAGTTTTCACTCTTTCTCCCTAAAGTGTTCATCCTGGCATTTTCAGCAGATCTATTAGGACCTTTCAAGTACAAACGTTATTATAGGTGTTCCAAATATATTGTGCAACAGCTATATTTGTAAATATACAAGGAGACTCATCTTTGAAACTGAATATTGTAAACCCAGGGTTCAAAGCCTAAAATGGTCTAAAAGCAGCAGAATTTAAAAATTCTGCGATTTTAACATCATATACCAAAGTCTTAGAAATCATTCTCCCAGAAGAACGCATGTTAAGTCTGGGGGCAAAATTGTACATTACTAATTTTAAAACTGCAATATACAATTGTGGCCTCACAACCAGCAGCAGAGCATGTATGTGAATTTTATACTGCAAAAGCATAATTACCAAACTTCATTAAAAACAGATGCCAAATAGACCTGTTTGCAATATTGTAATCCAAATTGCCTGTCCTGCAGTACTTCAGTCTAAAGGTATGCAAGTTCTGCCCCAGGAAAGCTCCCAAATGTATCAAGCTGCATTGAATCCTGCAGAGAATGGTGATTAGAATAAACCTATGCTGTGAGTATCTTTGTTAATAGAGTAAGTAACAAAAAGCTGATATTATGCCAACTAGATCACCAGGAATTAATCTAATAAAAGCTTTTGGTTTCTGAGACTTAGTAGTTTAAGGTTTTGGTTTTTTCTTCTAAGAAGCTTGCACATATCAAAAGAAGGTTCAGGAAATTCTACTCCAGCTCAAACTCCATCATGGGCACCTTGGACATTTCCGGGTTTCTGCTAGATGTACTTTGATTATAAATCTTTTTTTGATGAGCTTATAGATAATTCTGACTGCTCCAAGAATTACAGATAACAATAAATGAGCAGCTCTACCAATCTAAATACATACCAGAGATTTTGGCCCAAGCTCTACTTCGCTTGGAGGGTGTAAAGAACATGGTTTATTCAAGACCATACAAACACTGTAGGGTTCATTTACCTAGTAGGCACATTTTGAATCATCACAATAAGATGACTAATGATTAGCCATTAAATATTCAGTATAAAATAGTTTTGTGGTCTGAACACTTCTAATGGTGAGGTTTTCACGCTCCAATTAATATTTATGTGTTAATTTTGCCTGAATAACTAAACACTTCAGGAAGCTGCATGGCATGAAAACAGGAGTGTTGGCCTAAGAACTTCATGCATGTACAGCCTTTTCCATTTCATGTTACTCTTTGGTACTAGTCTTCTTGTAATTTCATTGATTAGCACTGACAAATCCACAGTTCTTAACAACAGTATGTCTCATCAGGATGTTTTAAGTGCAAGGAAACTGCAAAATTCGCTGCCTGATTGCACATGTGTAGGTGAGCGCACACATGGGAAATTATGAACAAAGTATGTGATCTCTGAGGTACATTTGTAAGAACCTGTTATTTCCCTCATTTTACAACATGATGATGTACAGAGCCAGTTTCTAAATACAAATATTGGCTTACTAGCTTAAGGAAATGTTTTCCAGCTGCTGAAGCTCAGAATTTTGGGAAACCCTAGAAACAGACTTAATTTCCTTATGCATTGTAGCTGTTTGCCATGGTTTAAGCCCAGCTGGTAACTCAGAACCATGCAGCCGCTCACTTAACCCCCCCGCTTTTTCTCCCCCTGCTCCTGGAGGGATGGGGAGGAGAATGGAAAGAATGTAACTCCCACAGGCTGAGATAAGAACAGTCCAGTAACTAAGGTATAA
>WYDI02011930.1:0-11926 GCA_009867235.2 Psittacus erithacus
CCCGCTCTCGGTCGCTCCGGTGCCCGCTCTCGGGCTCTCCGGTGCCCGCTCTCTGGCGCTCCGGTGCCCGCTCTCGGGCTCTCCGGTGCCCGCTCTCGGTCGCTCCGGTGCCCGCTCTCGGGCTCTCCGGTGCCCGCTCTCTGGCGCTCCGGTGCCCGCTCTCGGTCGCTCTGGAGCGCCGTGGGAGCAGGGATGTGCTGCGGGAGCATCCCAGCGCTCCCGGCTGTCCAGGGCCCAGGGGGGTCCTGTTGGATGGGGCAGGGCAGAGCAAGGCGTTCCACGGCCCATGGGTAAGGGGCTCGGGTCTCAGGGTCGTGATTTTCATTACCATGAACCATCACTTCTCCATTGCCTCTGTGCTGAGCGCGGTCA
The DNA here is from genome assembly GCA_009867235.2 of Psittacus erithacus. Lineage (NCBI taxonomy): Eukaryota > Metazoa > Chordata > Aves > Psittaciformes > Psittacidae > Psittacus > Psittacus erithacus. Next base: position 373 of record WYDI02011930.1, read on the forward strand.
TTCCCTGCCCAGCCACGGTGAGTAAAGCACCTTAAGAAACAGAGTGAGGAATGAAGGCAGGAATGAACACAGCCCCAAACCCTCTCCAGATGGATCTCCACCAGGAAACTAACCCTCACCATCACCCCAACCAGACCTAACCCGGACCCTTCAGAGCCACAAGAGCTGGAAATCCATCTGGAGTGGGATTTGGGCCCCTTGCCCTGCCCGCCCAGACTGGATCCATTCTTTCCCAGCAGAAAAGCCAGCTTTGGAAGGAGGTGTTTGCTTTCCAGATGATCCTGTAAATGCCTGATCCAAGCGTGAGATTGATGCTCCTGTCCCTGTACAGAACCCACAGGGATCTCCTGGCTTCTTACAGCCACCCATGCTACTGGCTGCAAATGGTGACAGCCTGCTGCTGCCCTTGATGTGCTCGGGATGGGTCTGAGATCTGGGAAAGCTGGAGATGTTTTCCTTGTAATGCCTTGTAATGCCTTGTTCCCACAGGCATTACTTTACATGGGTCTTTCAGGTTTCAGCTGATGTGGACTGATGCGAGGGGCAATAAATGTTCAGTTTATAGCCTGTGCCCATCATTTGCCTGTTATAATGAGAAACAAAAGGAGTGAACTCCCCACACAGATGCGATGCCACAGATGCCAAAGACCACGGTGTGTGGGGTGACTCTTGGTCTTCAGGGTGCCCAGCAGGTCCTCATCACCCCAATGGCCTCATCTGGAGCCTCCCCAGCCACATATCCTCCCCACTGGCCCCAGCTCTGTATTTAAGCTCAGGTCAGGGGCTGCTTTTCCCTTCTGCGGGAGCTGTGTTATAAATACTTTATTTTTCTATTAGTTTGTCTATTTTATTGCTGTATTTATTTTCTGTCTTTATTGCAATAGTGCTGTTGGGCTGCCTTTGATTCCTGTTTACTGTGGGGTTGTGTGTACGGGGAGGGGGAATCTCTGGTTTCCTCCTGTCCTTAGGTTTAGGTTTGTTTGCCTTCTGCTTTCGTTGTCATTTGCATGCATTGCCTCAGCTGGTACCAGTATGTGACTTGATGGGGTTTTTCTTCTATTGCCTGATAAAAGAAGACTGGAGCACGTTCTTTTCAAAGTATGCTTGTTAGCTTTTGCCCTATTGAGTGCACCTAGAAATGCTTGGTCTGCTCGCAGCACAATGGTAGAGCCCATGGAGGGGGACCATAGGTGACCTTCTGAGAGTATGGACACTCTTTCCAGTTCAAGTCAGAGCCCTTGTGCTTTTGTTCTTGCTCTGGATGTGGAGATGTAAGTAAGGTCTGGAGCACTCACTCATTCCTGAGATTCTTTTCCTCTGTCTTTAATCTATATGAGGAGGGAGAAAGCTGTCAGTGATAACGCTGGGATGACTGTTACCACCTCTACTATGGGGTCTGGATTCTGGGGAGGCAGGAACAGGAAAAGCAATACTGTCATCCCATGTAGTTTAACCTGGGCCACACAGACTGGAGTTCCATGGAATTCTGGGCGGCAAAGCATTAATAGATATCCATGTTTGTGGCACTGTTCTGGAGCTCACCATGTGTAGGTGATGCCCAGCACAAGGTGGTCTGTGCTTTACAGACAGTACCAGGCTATTGTGCAGCCTCTGCACTTTCCCACTTTGTCTTGGAAACTCCATTTCACTCACTTTGTTGATTTATTTCTCAGCTTGCTTGGAAGAGGTTCCTGCTCTCCTGTTTCCCCTCAGACTTTGCTATTGTGTGGAATGATTTCCTCCTTACCTGCTGCTGGGATTAACCCCTGCCTCACTGCTTGGGGTTTGGAAAGCCCATCTCAGTCACACCTAGAACAACTCAAATCCTGAATGGTTTCTGTTACTCCAGCTTGCTGCATTTCACTACCTCCCTCAGACACCTACAGCAGCTTAAGAGGAAGGGAAACAAAAACATCTTTTTCACTCTTATAACAAGAAGAAAACGTGCAAAATGTGGATTTTAGAGTCCAACCTGTGAGTGACTTTCACATAGTGTGAGCTGGGACATCCTTACTTGCAGCCTGGTGCTCAGAGCATCAGCAGGTCACCTGAACCTGCAATCCAGAGGAAAGGAAACCATCCAAATTATACAGAGAACTTTGCTCTCTGTTGTAGGCCTATGTTACCTACTGTTACCACTTGAAACCACAGTCCTGTTATTCCCTGAGCTAAAGAGATCAAGAGGAGATGTCTGCTTCCTGAAGAACATCAACATAAGAGGCAAAAGATAAGAAAGGAAACAACAGAGAAAAGCAATGAAATGCAGGAATTTAAACCTGACTGTTCCCCAACCAGCCATAACGGGAATTTCCATGTCATCTGCAACGTTCCTCCATTCCCCAATGTTTCTTTTGGAGGTTTCCTATGCCTGAGGACTCATGCCAAGCTTGACTATCCACGATGCCGGCTGAGCAAAGGGGAATGCCCATGGTCTGCCACTGCGAGTTTTTGTCACGTTCTTGTTTGAACTTGAGCTGAGAGATGAAAGAAATGGAAAGGGAAATGTACTGAGACGAGCACAGATTTCTCTATTTTGCTTTTGCCATGGTGTAATGCATTAGCAGCTAGAATTAGTCCTACCAGACCATCAACTGCTACTGAAATGTCTGCAACTAATTCAACACAAGAGTTTTATGGGAATGAGCCTGTTGACCTAAGACTTTACACTGACTGTTCTTCTGCAATGATGAGCACAAGGCTAATCACAAAGGTTTCTGCTCTCTGAAATGGTTTTTGACCATAGCCATCAGTGTTAGAACACTTTCTCATGCCTCCTTTTGCCAGCGAGAGGCAGGAATCCATGCGAGCTGCTCTGTTAATGAAGATCTCTCTGAACTGATCTCTGGAATTTGGGAAAGGAATGTGGATTTGCCCTTAAATCCTGTCTTTTGTTGCAGTTCTCTTTAGGCACTGCAAGTAAAGGCACACAGAATATATTGAGTTGAGTATTCTCTACGGACACTGTCATTGCACACAGGTGATGGAAAGCTAGAGCTCAGATTGCTTTAATAGGCACATATCCCCTCTTTAGGGCTGATTCCCAGTCCATGTTATCATGCAGCTGGCAGGAGAGACTAAGTATTACACAGGACTGAATTGCACTCTCTGTGGGCTAGAATTTTACGTGCTGTCTGCATATGTATTCATCATTTAACCTATGTAAGGACTGCACCTCTCAATGGTAGGCAGGAGTTAGAGTCCCCGACCAGGTAGGAGGGTTATAATAGAAAATTCCATTTAGAAAGACGCAGGTCAAAATCTGGGCTGTTTGCAAACCTGATCCTCTTTGGGAAGCACTTGACTTTTCACTCCTGCCGTAGCTTGTCATTTGAATGTCCATCAATGTCAAAACACCACGAGCTCTGCAGAACAGCTCTTGGCACCCACTAGGATACAAAATGAATTCACTAATGAGCAGCCAGTCTGCCACGACATTCCCCAGAACTCATAGGGTGGGGTTTTTAGGTGCAATCCATTAAATATACATGGACTGGGCATAGTCCTTTTCTGTTTACTCACCATTGCAGATACTGATGCTTAATCTCTTCCTCAGTGTCCTGGACATGTTTCTTTCTGTGTCTGTAATGTGGCTCTATACTCTTCTAATAAGCACAATGATTTAATAGAAAGCAAGCTCAAACTGCAGGGGTTCTACTTAGCAGCTTTCCAGCCTGTATGTGCTTTATATCCCACCAACCAGTTGTAATGTATGTGCAGTTTCACCCATGAAGTGATTCCTGTTCTTAAGTAGTTAATGTGCATTCCCAGATGGAAACCAATTGCAGTCCAGAACATGTGCTACTGCTTTTAGTTAAGTCCTTGGAAATACTACACAGTGCCCAATTTCAGTACAGTTGGAGACAAGGACTCTTGCTGTTAACAGAGCTGAGGAGGGTACACACAGACTCATACCCTGAGGCAGGGCAGAACAGCTTTGTGCTATTCATATTGTCACTATTTCTGGGCTGTCCTTATGCTCCTGCTGTTTGAGCCCCTTGGGAGCAACCTAGAAGGGAGCAAATAGGGCTTGCACAGAGGCTACAACTAACCAGTTGAGAAGCAGCAATAATGCAAGCTCTTGAGAGCCTATCTGTTCAGGAGGGGGATTGAGGGAATGACACATTTCCTGGGTCTATATGACATGACAGTCAAAACATCTTCAGTTGAAGACTCCTTTGACCACTTCCTTTCTCCCCAGCATCAACTGGGGGATTTAAAGGCTAATGTAATCGTGTACCCTTCACTTACAGGTTACCCGCTGAATGTATTTAAAAGCCAGTATGTCATTTTTGTGTCTTCTCCAACCTGTTTTTCATCTTAGATGATATCTCTGCAGTATGGCTTGGTTGGACAGAGCCTTGGGTGACACGGTTTAGTGTGAGGTGTCCCTGCCCATGGCAGGGGATTGGAACTGGAGGATCTTAAGGTCTTTTCCAACCCTAACTATTCTATGATTCTATAATATTTTGGTGCCTTCCAGTGCTTAAAGTTCATGTGTGTAGGCCCCTGGCTCTTTCTGTGTTTGGTGAATTCCACTGGGTATCAATTGCATTTTGAACACCATATAACTTTCATTTCAATCAGCAATGACTTTCTGAGCGCCTCTGGGATGAATGATGCTGGTCATAACAGTGAGCTGACTGCCCTGCAGAAGTGGCAAATAAACCCCAGCATGCACCTAACAGCAGGTAAATACATTGCTTTTTCTTCTCGCTCATACTACACCCCTACTCATACTATGTATAGGCCTTGCTTGTGTTTTGAACCTTTTAAAAGGGTGGGAATGGCTTCATTTCTACATTTTACAGCCTGTGATAATAAAGTTTCTGGGACAACCACAAATTGCTGCCTCTTTGCCTCCTCATCTCCTAAGCAAGCTTGGTCAGGGACTCATTCACAGTGAAAACAGAGGATCTGAAGGATCAGATATGAGTTTGATGGGCAAACACCTGAGCAGCCATGTGGGTGAAACGGGAAATGAGTGCTGGTTATGGTGGGGTTTCTTCCAATTCTATTTCAAGAACATTGACATTTGTGCCAATACGTTACAGAACTGTTGGTATTTTGTTGTTGAGCAGGTTGTGTCTGTCCAAATGCCATTGGATTTCACTGCAAGAAAACAAGGTGGCTTTAGCAATTAACTTTCTCCATGTTAATTGACTTCCAATTAACCTGCCAGGAATGCCTGTAATGTCAGTGTCATGTCTAAAAATATACCTTGTTCCTTCAATCGATTGTGTCATCTCAGTCTCCGTCATCTGCAGCTTTGTGCTCATTACAAGGAGACCTGAATTGTCAGCCAGAACCATTAAATGGAAGAAGTTCTCAATAGTAATTAACATTTAACCAATTAATGTTAAATATGTGGACGGAGCTATGATTAAAAAGTGATTAACTCCTGGCTTTGCAATCAAACTGTGCCTTTGTTTTTCAAAGGGAAGGAGATGGAAAACATTCCCACCAGGAAGTGGGTCACCTTACAGCTACGCACCTGCTTTGTTCCCAATGCATGAGGACACTTCACAGCTCTTATGGGTGCCGCTGTGTCACAGAATCCTGGCAGGAGACAACACACACACATGGGACCCCAAGGCTTACCTCCGACATCCACGGCTTTGGGTGTCATCCCCTCTGACAAATGGTGGTGGCTGTTTGCTGCTGTCCTCCAAGAAAGCAGCTAATGCAAGCAACAGAAAAGGCAGGGTTTGCTCATTTGCCTCTAGAGCCTATGCAGGCATCTTAACCTTTAGCAACAGAGGTCATTTTTTGTTGAGAGACCTTTGAAATGTGTCTCAGGACAAAGACTTCTGGGCTGTGAATTGTATTAGCTTCTTTGTACTAGCTGCTGTAGAGTTGGTGTAGGATTAAATACCATGGTAGCTGAATACCAGCTTATAAAGAGAAATCGACATATATAATGACAGAAGTATCGTAATTATCCAGGGGACCATCATTTAAAGTATGCAGATGCCTAATTATGGTGGTCTGGTGTGCTAAATGGTGAATTGTCTAGAACTTCAGATGCCTAAGCATATGGCCTTCAGTGACCCGTGCCCGTTTACTTTAACTCTGACTTAAGTCTCTGTGTCACATAAGGTTAAATCTGCCTCCTTCATAAAGCACATCACCTTTTCCCAGGCAGGTATGAAGAATACATGTCCTCACATGAGAAGGACATGGAGCTGTTGGAGCAAATTCAGGGGAGGCCACGAGGATGCTCAGGGGCTGGAGCAGCTCCTGTATGGAGCCAGGCTGAGAACATTGGGGCTGTTCAGCCTGGAGAAGAGAAGCTGCGTGGAGACCTCAGAGCAGCTTCCAGTGTCTGAAGGGGGCTGCAAGGATGCTGGAGAGGGGCTCTTCATCAGGGACTGTAGGGATAGGACAAGGGGTGATGGATTCAGACTGAAACAGGGGAAGTTCAGGTTGGAGATAAGGAAGAAGTTCTTTACTGTGAGGGTGGTGAGGCACTGGAATGTGTTGCCCAAGGAAGTTGTGGATGTTCCATCCCTGTCCCTGTTCAAGGCCAGGTTGGGCAGAGTCTTGGGCAACATGGTTTAGTGTGAGCTGTCCCTGCTCACGGCAGGGGGTTGGAGCTGAATGATCTTCAGGTCCTTTCCCATCCAAACCATTCTATGAGTCTACGAACACATATCTGAGCGGCTGTAGGCACAGAGACCTGGAGGATGGCATTGTGAAGAGATGTGGATGTCATACTTCCAAAGCCAGTTTCAGCCTTTGAATCCCTGGAGGAGGCCTTCATCCTGCAGCTTACAGGTAAGTGTCTGCTTGACTGCTTTAGTGATTTTTTTATTGTGGTAAATACTTGCAGAGCTTACGGTGTGCCGTTAAATTTATCACCTTGGATTTTTACCTTCAAAGTTGGGAAGCAGGCTCAGGATGCAGCTGTGTTACCTGAGTCTCAGATGGCAAAAAAGGCGCTAAACAGTCTCTCTGCCTTTTTAAACTGATGTTTATAGGCAGATCTGCCCCTACATGTGGATATATCTATCGAAATTTATGTGTGTGTATATGTTTCTGTATGTATAGTCCTGATGTAAGCAAGGCAGGTTTCATTACCGCTCCCTGCATATGACAAGGGTGGAGATAACAGCATCCCTGCCTCTCAGCTCTGTTCCCACCAATTCCCTCACTTCCAAAGGGGAAGCAACATTTGCTTTCCAAAGGTGACCTGGGAACTGCATCTTCTGGGATGTGCTCCTGAAATTCCCATCATTCTTCCAGGAAGTGATAAAACAAAGCCACATTGCAGCTGTTCCTGTGTTTCTGCAGATTACAGCCATTATTCCATTATGCTCATTTGAACATTGACTTAATTTTTAATTAGGCTCCTGTGCCTAATTGCTTGGGAAATACACCTCTTAGTAAAGATGTTGCTCCTTGCTACTTGTAAGAAGGTAAAGACTTCATCACAAACCCATGTTGCACTCTATAAATGTCTGTGTTATAGCTCATTAGGCTGATATCTTGAAGTCATTTTAAATAATGTGAGTTTCGGTTTAAAGCTGAAGAGAAAAAGATATTTCCTTTAAAAGGGACAATTACATCATGGAAAATAATAATTTATTACTCTTGCTTTGACAGGCCAGACACCAGTTTGATGTTGTTCAGCTAACACTGCAATGCCGTTAAAAGTTGCCTTTCCCTCCCAAAACAACAAGTGAGGTTTGATTTCTCTTCATTAAATGCATCATTAATTCCTCCCCCTGGTTTCTGTTTGTTTTCCCTTCCATACTCTCCTGTTCCTGAAAATTTAACTCAGGCAGCATATCCATCATATTTCTGTAATTAGCATTTGGCAATATGAGGTCTTCCAGGCATTATCAGTCCTGCACCAGTGTTGGGAGATGGACTGATCTATTTGCCTCAGAACTTTGCACTTATGAGACCCCCTCCTCTGCAGCCCTGTGTGCAGTGCTGGGGTCCCCAGCATAAGGACATGGAGCTGTTGGAGCAAGGGCAGAGGAGGCCACGAGGATGCTCAGGGGCTGGAGCAGCTCCCGTATGGAGCCAGGCTGAGAGCATTGGGGCTGCTCAGCCTGGAGAAGAGAAGCTGCGTGGAGACCTCAGAGCAGCTTCCAGTGTCTGAAGGGGTCTGCAAGGATGCTGGAGAGGGGCTCTTCATCAGGGACTGTAGGGATAGGACATGGGGTGATGGGTTCAAATCAGAACAGGGGAGATTCAGGTTGGAGATAAGGAAGAATTTGTTCCCTGTGAGGGTGCTGAGGCGCTGGCACAGGGTGCCCATGGAAGCTGTGGCTGCCCCATCCCTGGCAGTGTTCAAGGCCAGGCTGGACAGAGCCATAGGGTTTAGTGTGAGGCATCCCTGCCCATGGCAGGAGGATTGGGACTGGATGATCTTAAAGTCCTTTCCAGCCCTAACTATTCTATGACAATATGACTATGGCACAAGGTGAGGAGTCCATCGTGCTGCCTCCATTTACTCCTAGGAGCTTGGGTGAATTCAGGTTTTTGACTCAAGCAGCTGACTCCTTTGTCTACATCTGGGTGTTTGCTGGAAACAACAAATAACTGCCCTTCACCACGCCACAGCCTGTGTGCCCAGCTTGGGTAATGATGCTTATCTCCTTTATAAAATCCTTTGAGATGTCCATTTGGGAAGTTTTATGTAATAAGTATGATAAATTACAGTGCTGGTTTTTCACATGGGACTGGGATTCCAGCCAACTGCATCATGCAAGGTCAAACAGTGTGTTTGGCAGTTAGGAGTCCTTAGCTGCCACCTGAGCCCTGGGGATTTTTCTTTATGTATCCTATACTCTGCTTTCCTTTCTGACCATGGAACAAGCCTTTTCTTTTGCCTCCTTCTCAGACTGCTTTAATGGTTGTCCTCATTCTCTTTAATGATTTTAAATCACTGCTTCTGAGGTCCAGTTTATCTTCCCAAAATGTAGCACGCTGACTGCATCGGAATCACTCCTTAATCCCCTTAGCCTCTCTGATCACTCCGAACGAGAGTCAGATAAACCATCTCAGGTAGCATTTGACGTCTTTCAAGAAGCAGCTGAATGCCATAAAAGATCCATCATGCTTTCCTTGGTGTCAAAAAGGTTTTGCTGTTAGAGATGAGGGAGGCTGGAGGTCAGTCCAAATCACAATATTGTTCACTTTGTAAGCCCATTTTATCCTATCATCTGGTATTACACTTTCAAGTTGAGCCCGTGGCATATATCAATTTCTTGCCCTTCAGTCCTTTTAGTGGTGGGGTTTAAGCACTGATTGATTCATTAAACATCTCCAAAGTCAAACAATTCATCTTTTCCACTGTATCTTATTGACTCTATTTCCCTGGGCCTGAGGAAACCTTGAGCACAACACTGAGTTCTGTTTGCTTTAAGAATGCCTGTAAATACAGGGTGTTTTTACATCCATGAAGAGACGCATCTGCCCACGCTTTGATCCAGTATTCAGCATTGCAGCATTCCTTATGGGAATTCTAGCAGTGTTTTGCTTTGCTTTTATAGTATAGTTGATTTCCAGTTCAGATTTTCACCCTTGTTCTTTTATTCAGCCCTCATTTCATTGTTTCTCTTCGTGTTTTTAAGCCAGTTAAAATATGCACATGCCTGGATATATCTATGGTAGTTTATGTGCCAGAAGCAAGGATGTGAGTATCCACAGTTCTGTCTATATGCTAGTAACAATCAAGTTACTCAATGCTTTGAAAATTGGCTTCATTGCTCCTGCCACTGCCTACCTACCATCCAACCCTTTCTATATTGACTCAGAGACCACAGCAGGCTTGTGAACAGCATGAATACCAAAGTACAGAACAGGCTGAATCAACATGGGTTATGAGCCTTGCCCATGGGTTTGAATTCAGTCTTTGAGATGTCTTCTTTCAGACAATTGATGACCTTTGAGCGAGCATTGGGCATTAAGATGTTATGAGACATGAATGTGGTGCTGCAGCCTGCAACAGGCGAATGGGTCGTGTGATGATCTGCAAAACAAAACCCCTTACTTAAAGGTTTCCTTTACTCTTCTTGATACTGGCTTCAACGGTGTGAAATAGCATTTTTATTACCCTTAGGAAGCTTGCTCACCTTGATGTCCTTTCTTGTGACATACCCTGGCACTTGCTCATGCACTGTCTTCTTTCCTCTAACATATACAGCAGTTTTCAAGCTTTGCCATAACAATACCACATTGAAAAGGCTCTCAGCAAACTTCAGTCACATTTAACGCATTGGTTCACTTTAACAGAGTCCAGAGAAGTAGATTTTGCATTAAGTGTTATGAAATATTAACATATTTACACTGCAGTGTTAGCCTACAGTTACACACAACACTGGAGTATTCCTTAACTGTCATCTGGCTTTCCTAAGGAGGCTTCCAGCCTCGGATAATGGGCTTTTGTATGGCTTATCCCAATGGAGATGCAGTTTCTGCCTGCAAAGGCTCCTCGTCTGCTTCAGTGCCCTGTCAAACAAGTTCCTTCAAGCAATATTGCAGATGCTTTGAGCACTTTTGTGCTGAACCAAAGCCTATGGGCAGTAGCCCTGTCTCAGTCCATGAGTAGGTGTCAAATCCTGCTGTGTCTACTGTGGGGAAAGCTTTGGCAAACAAAGCTACACAGGAACTGGCTGGTTTCATATTAATCCTTCAATCTGTATGTGTTAACCGGGTGAACCTCAAGTCCTCTTTTGGAGTGAATGGTGTGGCTGTCCTGGCTTACGTGCACCACAGATCTGGACAAAAAGCTTGATTAAACAATTAAACATAGTGTGCTAATAAGAAAACGTGTGGCAAATAGATCCTGAAAGGACCAAACAATGAAGCTTCAGCTTACACAGTAACCATGGTTATTCTACAGAGCAGATCTCAAAGTGAATCTCACATCTTATTTTCTGTAAATGGAGTTATAAATGCCAACTGAGCATCTAAACTACTGGAAAACTTTCTCCATGGTTTTCTGCACTAGGAGTCTTCTCATCCCCAAACTCATTTGGGGCAGAATCACCCAAATTAGCATAACGAGCTGATAAGTTAATCAAACTCAGTCTGGAGACAATTAGGAACAATCACATCAGTGTTTCTGCTGGTGGAGGGTGGTGGTGATAGCTTTTAAATACAGGGTGTGGAGAGGAAGCTTCATCTGTTAGTAGCTTGGCCTGCTGAGATCTGAAGGTTATGCTGTGATTCCAGTAGAAACATAGGACTTTCATGGTGAGAAAACACTCTTTATGCAATTTATGTTTGGTCTAATCTAACTTTCTGGTAGTGTTGTTCTTGATGGCCCTCTCTGAACCTTCCTTTCTGAGTTCAGGATTATATTAATGATGGTTGTGTGCTACCAGATACCTGTCCTCTCCTTCTCGCATTTATCTGCCTTTGGTCAATTTGAAAGGATTCATTCATTCAGTTGGAAAAAGAACTAATTCATGTGATGAAATTGGAGTTGGTTTATATGGGTTTTAATGACAAACTGAACATGAGCCGGCTGCAGTGTGCGCTCACAGCCCAGAAACCAACCGTATCCTGGGCTGCATCCAAAGGAGCGTGACCAGCAGGT
>WYDI02011932.1:8523-20452 GCA_009867235.2 Psittacus erithacus
CAAAATCAAAAACACAGCACTGCACCAGCTACTAAGAAGGAGAAAAATGACTGCTACTGCTGAACCCAGGACAAAAGGGAAGGTGAACACACACTGAACCAGAAATAAAAGCACCTAATTTTCATAGGAAATGGGCTGACATTTAATTGAAAATGGTTAAACAAAGTATATGTGGGTACACTGCAACTGTTACACAGAAGGGATTGAAAAGGCTCCTGAACCTCTTTGCAATCTATGTTCCCAGTGTTCTCAGCCGAAGTAACAAAGGCTCATTGATGTGAAAAGGGAGGGAAGTTTTTAATAGAGGAATCCCAGGAGCCCGCCAAAGAAGCATTATCTTGCATTAAAAAAATCTGCAAATAATGAAATTCAGAGGAGAGAGAAGCCAATATTATTCTTTGCTTGGCCCATGAAATTAGTAGCAAATAAAAGAAGAAACACATGTAAAAGGGACTGGAGGCTAAATCTTCCTAGCAACATTGTTCTCAGGGTATGCCATTCAAAGGATACAGGGGCTTATGTGCAGAAATGCTGAGCAGGTTCAACTCTTGGTCTCAACTGGAGCTGTGAATTCTTAGGACTTTGGAAAATTAAGTCTCCAGAGTGCACTTGAGATTTTCATCCCACAACTCAGATTCTCACCCTGAAACTGGATACAAGCTGGAAAATTGTCATCAGAGATCTTATCTTATGAAGCAATGCAAACTGGTGCTAACAGTTATGGGAATGAGTCACATCAGCAGAAGTTGCCTTTCCAGACCAGAGATAAAATGAAAAATCAGGACAACATGTCAGGTATTGGTGAGATGAAGCAACACTAATAGGTGCAGGGGATTAAAAAAAAACTGGTAGCCTCTACTGGATGAAACAAGTCTGCTTTGTTTACAGAGATGAAAAAAGAACCAATAAGAAGTTAATGAGGTACCACTTCATCCCAATGCCATTTGTTTTGGGGGTGGAGTAACCTTCTGCATTCCTATCATGGAAGAGAGAGGTTGAAACTTCCATGTGGATTTTCTTTCTTGGCATGGTTTATCCTTTTCTGGGGTGCAGATGCCGGCTGGCTGTAACAGAGCCTGGGCTTTCCTTCCTGCACGTGGTGCCAAAGTATGTTTGAAACCAATACTGGTGTCTTAGAAGTAATTTGCAGGGGTTTTAAGTATGTCTTTGTGACTCCGTAGGCTCCATAGCCTTCCGGGTAGAGAGCAAATCAGTATGTATAAAAAGCATTTTCAAACTAGATCTTTGAACCTGCTGGATTGCACAGTTCCTCCTGTGCCATTTTTGATCCATTGTATAAATACAGATTCTGGCACGTGCACAACATTATAAACTGCATAATTGTTTTTATTAGAGTTCTGTGAGTTTGGAGGTACCTGTGCTTTAATTACACTTGGCAAGGCTCCAGGAAAACTCTAGTGCTTGCAAAGCCTCAGTCGGGCCACCCACAATGGCAGCTTTTATTTTTCTTCTATTAGTGATGGACATTTTCATTTCATTTTGTTCTGGGTGTGTGACAAGAGCCCCCATGTACTGAGCTGCAGCTTCTCCCTGTTCACTTCTCAGCCACACAGTGTGTTGGGATGCTGTGGCAGCAACTTGTGACATGTGGATCCAAGCCAAACGAATGCTGTTTGCGATGTTTTTAGGCTGTCTTTCTTGCTTCCTTGGTCTCCTCTCCTCCTACTAAAAATTGCTGGTGACACTAGAAATGTAATTCAGTTAGTCGCTTCTAAAACTTAGGCATCGCACGGACTGCAAGAGAAATGCAGAACACTGCTCTTGTCAGGTTTCTATATGTCAGTTGTAAGAACCCAGCATAGAGGTGGTTTCAGTTCCACTCCTGAGCTCAAATCTCTTGTGCTGCAGGATAGAGCAAGCACAATGCTAACAAGTCAGCAGGATAGCTGGAACTTCTTGCTCCATGCCAGAAAGTAGGATGTCCAGCTAGCACAAATAAATGTGTAGAACTAATCAAATTAGGATGGACATGCTGTGCAACACAGAGAAACGCATGTAAGCAGAAAATTGTGTTTAATATTTGTAATCAAAAGCATTTATTTGGGACTATAACAGCCCAGTGCTACATGCAAATTGGGTGAGGAAAAAAAGTAAACATTGTTTCTTTGATTTCGTTGGGAGTTAGGGTACAGCAGGAATGCTGGATCAAGCTCCTTTTCCAGTGGCAGTGATTAAAGAGCTATGTGAAATTAATTTAGGGGCTTATTGACAGAAAATATTACTGTGAATGGTGGTGAAAACCTATTCCACAGAGATTACTCTTTAATGCATGGAGTTTGACAGAATTTATAGGGTGCAAACTGAAAACTGTGGGCTTAGAGACCATTTCAGGACGTAACTTCAGTCCCAACACTGCATTTTGAGGCTTCTGCAGGAAGCAGAATTTAATGCAGAAACTGGTGAGACAGTGGAATTTTATTCTGTGAACTTTCAGGCCTTTAAGGAACAGGAGTTAATGGAGGAACCACACTAAGTGAATCAGTAGATGTTTTTGTTACTTACAGTTTCCATGTCAGCTGAAATACAGTTACCCATAAAGAGAATGACCAGTGACATGGTATAGCCCATGCCCTGTGTCACTGAGGAATGCAATTAGCCATCATGCAAAAGCAACTTTATTACAGTAGCTCATATTATAGACTGAACACTGGTTGGAAATGCAGAAATATGCTTTTGGGAACACACTAGACTAGCATTTTCCATTCCTGAGAATACTATAGCAGCTTCAGATTTCATAGCAGTAAATAAAGAAGTCCTCATAGTTTCTTTTAAAAGTAGCCTTTTAAAATTTGGGGAGAGGGGAAGAATGTGATGTAGGAATGGTTCTGCTGTTAGCAGGCATCGCAATAGCATCTATTATTTTGGCAGGGAGGTTGGAACTAGAGGATCTTAAGATCCTTTCCAACCCTAACTATTTTATGATTCTATGATTCTATAAACCTGCTCTGTGGAAGTAAGAGTTATTGCTAATGCTGTTCCGGCTGAAGGGGAAGCTGACCGGTGTCTTCAGACCATCAGTCTGTGAGGACATGCCGTGTTCCAGCTGTGCCCCCATTCCTTACCTGAGGTGCTCCCTATGGTCATGAGCGCTCTTTGTTTACAATCTGCTTTCTGCACAAGAGATCTCTCTGGCAGGAGAGATACAGCAGACTACCTTCTCAGGTTCTGTAACTCAGCCACACAGAGGAGCTATGACTCAGCTGAAAGGATTTGGCCTTTTCCTAAACTGTGCGGTATTGAGTGGGTTTAGATAATGTATGGATAGACTTGATACCAGATGACTCCATCCCTGCAACGACACTTCATCCATGTGATCTTTTCCACAAGTTCTTTTTTGAGTTGCTTGTATTTTATTCAATTAGAAGTTTTGTCATGCTACAACTGAGTAACAGTTGCTGAACACTTTAGACAAATTATGTAAATTCAAAATATGCTTTGAGATTATTGAATTAATAACATAATGGGAAAGAAAAGCCTCCTTAGCAGATGGGGTACATATGGAGCATAACCAACTTTGGAGCATCACTTCAATTTGGAGCCTTTTCAGCTTGGGACAGAGATGAACTTGATGGGCTTTACAAACTACCAGCTCATTCTAAAGAGGGTCATTTTCATTTGTAAAGGGGTTTCCACGAAGAGTTCTCCACAAAGGGTTTCACCCAGCATGTGGTTAATCACCACTCACTAAATTAAGGCAAAAGGTTTCTGTGCTTCACAAGAGTGAAGCATCTTCATGAAGATAAACACAAAGAAAGCATAAAGATTGAGCTGGAAGAATCCTATGGAGTGCATACATGTATACTGATAAACTAACAAGTATGTTGCTCGGTAAGAAATAGTCACAGAAATGGTCAAGTAGGAATTGACAGCTGCAGAAACTGAATCCTGAGCTAGCAAAAACATACCTGCTCTCATTCTACTATGTGTGTTCACTCAATACATTGTGACTGCCTGATTAAAACAAGCCCTCACTGTACCATTTTCCCACTGGAAGTACTCTGCTTCCAATTATTCAATCATTTATCATTTAAATATGGTAAAAATTATTCAAATTCAGTTCTAATAGAAATCTATATGGAAAAATCATCTAGATTGACAGAGGAAGAGGTGACAGCTAGCAGACGACAGACTTCTGTGAATCATTCACTCATTTCAGTGGTCACGAATGTCTCACGTGATAAGGAGTTTGCTCTAACAAAGACAGCAAACCAAACATGATAGCATTTTAATTCAGGGCTTATTTCACATGGAAACCAGCTGCCTGTAGGATTCTCTGATGTTTATGACCATCTCAGCTGGGATCTTGATTGACTTGGGGAGCAAAGTATGATGTTGTCTGAGCATGTTAACTGATCAATGTTGCTGCATACAGGCTAAGAAAGGTTGGGGTCCCCTGCCTAATGCCAACTCAAATTTGGACACATGTCATCTAGTCATGCAAAGCAGTGCCACATTTTCTTCTTTGATCATACTCAGAAACGATAAATTCCCAGGGTGAAATCTTAACTCCACAGAAATCAAGAGCAAAACTCCCCTTGGTGGTGCTAGGTTTATGGCAAAAGTTGTCTTTTTCTTTCTTAAACAGGTCTCGTAATTGCTAAAGAACTGCATTCATTACACAGCAAGTAAAATGTCAGTCTTCACAGTCAGGTAGTCTACTGAAAACAGCCAGACCTGTCCGTTCAGGGTGTTGAGGGCTGATAATAACATTAGAGCCCAATAATATCTTTCACCTATTATCTGAAATGCACAGTGCGTTTTATATGTTCTGCTCCACTGGGACCATCATAAACCTGCAGCCAGCTATTTCATGGGGATATACTTAGTGGGAGGTGACAGGTGCATTGTTACAAAAGGTTTTGAAACTGTATCATAATATATTCAACAAGGCGATAATGTAAAGCCCGCTGGGAAATAGTGAGAGGTGGAGGAGAAATTCCACACCTGTGAACTTATTTAATACTTAAAGACAGCAAATGCTTCAGAAGGGAAACTGTCTCAGATCTCTCTAATCCACTGCCCCAAACTGGTTACCACAAAACCCCTGGAGAAGGAGGCAGGAAGAGATGACAACCTCCATCTCACCTCGACTCCTAGTGTGCTCTTCACTCTGGGATGGTGATACCTTAAACTGACACAGCTGCTGTTTGCTCTCATGGTGAGACCCTAGGACAAAAGAGACTTAAAGTGAAACTGGACTGAGACACATATTAGAAACCCTTCTAGCACAACAGGGAGGTCATCAGGTGAGGGACACTTCTCCACGTGCAGCCAAAACCATCAGGAGCAAGTTCTGCATTGGCTTCCAGCCTGGACCAGCCCCACTCACTTCAATACTTCAGTTTCCTTTCAGATTATTTAGATCTTTAATACTTTACTGCAGTTTTCTGTAGAAGGGAAGTGTAACCTAACAGCATGCATAGGAGATTAGTGAAGACCAGAACCAGGTGCTGCACTTGGCTACTTTCACTCGTGTAAGCCACTGCGTAAAAGTCAGCTCCATGATGGACAGGACCGTTGGATTTTGAGTAACTTGTCACAGCTGTGTTTTCTTCCCAGACGAGCTAATCTTCGTTTGATTTGCTTGTTTGCCTGTCTGCTTTGGGCTGACTCTGCTTCTTTCCCAGCAGCATCACAAGAACTCCCGTGCATCTGACGAGCCCCGTGTCTCGGCCCCTCCTTCCATCCTGCGAGGCTCCCCCCGTCCCCTGCGAGTCGCCGCAGGTGTGTGCCAGCACCACCGCTGAGCCGCCCCGGCCCCTCCGCTTCCCCCGCCCCTGGGGGCCCGCCGGCCGCCCCCGGCCCAGGTGCCTCCCCGCCCGAGTCCCGGCCCCGGCCCTGCCCCGCCGCCTCCCCATTGGTCCCGCCTGCTCCGCTCCGCGTCGCCCCCCGGGCTGCGACCGCGCCGAGACGCGGCGCCGGAGGCAGCGCTGCCCCGCGGCGGCGGCGGCGGCGGCGGCTTAAAGCGTGCGCGGCGGCGGTGGCAAGGCGCGCTCACCCGCACCGCACCGGGCGCCGCTCCATGGGCTCCGCCGCCGCGCACGGCGGGGACGCGGCGCTGCGGGCTGGCTGCCGGAGCTGCTGCGGGGCAGAGCCCAGGTGACCATGCGGGGGATCCGGGCTCGCCCGCCGCACGCTTCGGGGAGCAGGTAGCACATCAGGTGCGCGGCGGAACATGGACTGTCTCCTGCTTGTCGGCTGGACTTTACCTGTTGCGATTCTCAGCGGCAGCTCCATGCGATTCCTGGCTCTCCCGTGGCTCGGAAGCGCTGTAAAGGCAGGTCGAGAACACTTTACTTTGCAGTCGCTTGGTGTACTTTCAGACCAGGTTACTGCGCCGTTTCTGGTGCCTTGTCTTTCTGCCTTCCCTTGTCAAGTAAATCTCGCCCAATACTTCTTTTTTTTTTCTCTCTTTTTTTCTTGTTTTTTTTTTCTCTTGCAGACCCTTCAGCTGTGCTGCCTCTGTTGCATGTCTCATGCAGCAGCTTTAACCAGTGACAGCACCAGTGAATTGAATCATGGTTTGTATCGCTCTTTCTGTGTATATGAACATTTGCGTGGATGCGTTTTTTTTGGCGGACTGAGCGTTTAAAGGGAAGAAGCCTCAGTGTCAAGGGAACATTGGAGTGAAAGCAAGTTAGCTGCTGTAAAATAGCTAACCGCGGGTAGAGATTAAGTTGTTAAACCCCGTGTGCAAAAGCTAAAAGGAACAATATGTAACAGCAGAGCAAATGAATGAGATAGTAAATACGCCTCCATTTACATGTGTGATTAGAAAAATGAATGCATATGTAGCCCCAACGACAAAAACTCGTGTGTCTGTTAGGGAAGCATTGAGACAGAAGTAATGAAAAGGTTTGGGTGGGAGAGCAGAAGCCCTGCAGCGCAGACTGAGGGAAAACAAACCTGGTGAGGAAGGACTTGTGTGAGTGAGAGCTCAGCAGCTGTTGTTCCCAGGTTGCAGAGACTTAACACTTAGATGCTGATGACTTTGGGAAGTTTGAAGTGCAGTATATGCTTTTTATTGGGTGCGAGTGGAAACAAAGTACAATAGAGAACCACACCAGGGTGCAGAAAGTAAAAGCCTCCTGCACCCTATTGTCTGCTCGCTGGGGGATTCCCTCTCCAGCTGCTGCTTGCATTTTTTGGCCACCAGCCTGCTTAGCATCCTCAACTCCTGCCGTTGATTAACGCCGCTTGAGGAGAGTCAAAGCTTTTGATGTATTGTTTCCACTGTCTTAAGGAAAAACAACCTATCACTGGTAATGTTTTCAACTTAATGTGTGTCAAATAACATCTATTCAGGCAACGAGATTGATAGTTTTTGCGACATCTGTTACAATACAAGAAGCAGGTTTTTATTTTTTTTTTTACCATGTGATTTCAATTTGGGAAGAGAAATGAACTGTTTTACAGTCAGATGCATGAGCATCTTTAAGTATTCGCAGTGAAATATAGCTCAAAACTGAAATGGGGTTGGGAAACAGTTTATTCAGCATAATTACGCATACAACCATGAGTAGGTGCAAAGGTCCTAGTTCAGCCAATGGCTAAAATTCAGACCAGGCTTCCAGGATACAAGTAATCCCTGTATACGGTTAGATCTGCAGCAGTGGTAATGTACTTCAAGCTAGGCACCTGCTTATCCAGCTACCTGAGTCATGGCCTCTTTTTTTACCTTTCTTAGGTGGTTGTGATTGGATCTTGGCCTTCCCCTCCCAAAGAGTTTTGTAGTTTTTCACATATTTTATCCAGAACAATAAACTTCTTTGACATACAGTTAGCAATGGCTGAATAAAGGTTATTAGGTAGGATGTAATCTCTTTCTGCTGAAGGTCAGTTACAATTTGAAACCCAGTCTAATCAAGTCACTACAAAGAGATGAGGTCTTGCTCAGTTAAGGCATTAATAAATTAATCCTTTAATCCATTTGAATAAGTGGTACAGTTCTACAGAGTCTCAGTCATGGTTGCCCCTACAGTGATATAATATTTGCTGCCTTCTTAGGTAAGGAAAAAGCCCTCTTAAGAGTGAGTGGCCTCACATTTGACAGCAATTAATACAGAGAGAGGGGAAAACCTCCGGATCTGCTGGCGATGACAAATGTCTTCAGAAGACTGATTGTGGGAATGTTCACAGCTATGCTAGTTAGTCTGTACCTCTCAGCGGGGCAGAAAAGAAACAAACACAGTTTGAGAGCCTGTGTGAGTTACAGGGGTGAATGTCTGCAGGCAAGACTATACACATGTTGCCTGCAGAGCTTTCAGGCTATTTCCAGAATGAGGGAATGCTTCCTGCTGTAGTGAAAGTCTGACGCTTACCATGTTAGAATGACACTTACCTTATTTGTTGGATAAAAAAGCTGATGCTAACTTTTTGTCATTACAGATTATGTATTTGTAACACCTGTCAAAGTGGATTCCAGTGGATCTTACATTTCACATGATGTTTTGCACAGTACTAGGAGAAAGAGATCAACTCAGAGTTCAAAGAGTTCCTTGCACTACAAATTTTCAGCATTTGGACAGGAACTTCTCTTAGAACTTAAACCTTCAACCATTTTAAGCAACAGTTTTATTGTCCAGGTACTCGGGAAAGATGGAGTCTCAAATTCTCAGGAACATGAAATTGAGCAGTGTTTCTACCAGGGATTTATCAGGAACGATAGCACCTCCTCGGTAGCAATTTCTACATGTGTAGGCTTGGTAAGTGTTTCTTTAAAACAAATCAGCATTAAAAGTATTTTCATATGTGGACAAGTAGCTGAAGGTGATTCATATAATAGTTAGGATACTATGTACCATGTGAATGTCCTAGTACCACTAGTTGCTATTGCTTTTAACAGAAGAGGTTTTGTTATAGCCAGTGGACTGCTTCACACCCTTTGTGGTTTTTGATTAGTCTTTTAGGGTAAAAAGCACAGAAGACTGGCTGGTAGTCCTAGCAATTATACCATATCAATTTTCATTTGTTTGTGATAAGTGATACGATTTTTGCTTGCTTTTAAGTAAATGTCATTCTGAACTGATATGAATAAAGAAAAAAGAAATCAATCTGTAATCTTGTAAGGAAAAAATACTATACCTAGGTTTGTCAATTGCATTGAGGAGGGGTGAGTTCTCTAGCTCAGCAGCAGTTAGGAACCAATTTCCCTTCACTTCTTTTGACAATTCCAGCTTTATTTGGGATTATAAATTTGAATTAGTTGATCTCTTATGAATGTGTTAAATATTATCATTGCTTATTCTCCATTTATGGATGTCATTCAAGTTCATGAAAAATTATTCCTCAGAAGTTATTTTTTCAAAATACATTTGACAGTGCTCATTGCCTTCAGAGAAGTCTTTATGGATGTAATTCAGAAAAATCATCTACAGAACTAATAGTTATTGATGTTCTTTAGGCTTAAGCCCTTGTACTTGCAATGCAGTCTCTTATGGATGCGGATTAAAGCAATGACATTTGAGCATAAGGTGTATAAAACTACCTGTATGCTTTGTGGCTGACTAAGGTCTAGAGGATATGTTGGGTCACCCTCTAGAAATCTGTTTTGCAAAGGTACTTGTCCATAAGGGCTATTAAACTGTGTGACCAGACAAAAAAAGGAGCACTTGAGACATGCAGTGTTTCCTTTGAAAGAGTAATCTGTGACTTGAAGACTGTTGGTTAGGAAGAGCTGTTGAATACTGATAAGTGGTTGAAGTAGTCTGAATTATAATTTGAATGCTCTACTTTTATTATTTATTTATTTAATTCCTAGCAAGCTAGAGGAATTAGTACTTTATAGTTCATTTGAATGGTTGAAAATGTGACTTTGAAGCTGGTTCCAGGTACTGGAATGAAGCTCTCTCTTTTTTTTTTTTTTTTTTTTTTTTTTTTTTTTTTTTTGTTTTTAACTTGTGTTTTTGTTAGTATCAGATGTGCTTAGCTGTTTCTGTGGAAGCTTCATTTTCACAACTGCTAGCTTTATTTATGCAGGAAAAAAGCCTGTTCTCACTCAGTGTTTATCTTTTCCTATAAAGAAGTGCTCTACCTGCACACAACAGTTACAGTTTGGGTGATCTCCCCTGTTTGGTCACGTTTTGTTTTTTAACATGCCTTATGAGCTAAGTGAAGTTGGGCTTGTCAAGTCTTGTCTGGAGAAGGAAGGTTCAAGTCTGCCTCAGGTCACAAAGAAACAGAATGTGGTGATCTTAACTGAGGCTGAAATGGATCTTTTACCACTGTCTCGACACAGAGATTGTTATGACTGGTGAGATTCACTTAGAAAAGATCCAGAAACTGATCAAAAGAGAATAAATATTGCCATGAACAAATTTATTATGGCAGTACCTAGGTTTCTGCAATACCTTGATTATCAACAATTAGAATCTTTAGTCAGTTCCAAGGTTCTGTAGACTTCACTTTAAAGTGTTATTTTAAGCAGGTAAGTGAAGTAAACCATTACTTATAATAATCTCCTGTAGAGTAGATATCACAAAGTGTAATTTTTTTTTTCCTCTCCTTGTCCATTTATTGAATAATTTAAGTGCACCTAATGAATCCCAGGGAAATTTTCAATAGGATTCTTACTCCTTCAGTTTGCAAGGCTGCTTTCTTAAAAATGTGTCGTCAGCTGTCTGTAAAGACAACCACGTCACTTTTCACTGTGATCCAAATTCAGTAATCATATGTTAAGTCTGGACGCTGTTCTCTGATCAAGAGAACCTTGTGAATAGCTTCTATATCCTCTTTGCACCAACTACTTTTGTCACTTGGTTGCCCTTCTTTCCTATTTACTTTGTTCACTGCAATTAAACCAAAAGTGGTGTTTCTTCTATATGGTTGGTAGCACTAATCTTTCCATTGTTCCTTTCATTAGCAATAGCTTCCCTACAATAAAACTGCAGTGACCCATTCTTTCAAGCCTGGAACAACACAATGTGATTTGGAAGCAATTGCATTTCAATAGACTACAGGGACTCTTTGATCTAATTTTTTGGATGACCTAGGGTATTCAGTCATTCAGCTGTCTGTTATCTGCCGTTGCCTGCAGAGTAAACTTTCAAGAGAGTCTATATGAAATGGTTTGTTAGGCAAGATGACCTTAACTTAACACTGGAAAGGGGCAAGAATTTGTTGTTTTGGCACAGATCTGTTAAGAGATGTGTGTATCTTACTTGTGTTTTAATAGCTTAGTTGACAGTAAGGCCCCACTGTTTTATGCTGATTTGCTGATTTGAGACCAAATGTTTCCATGAGTCAACACAATTTTCTGGATGCATACGAAGGCAAAACTGGATCTATGCTCTATCTGAATAAGTACTTTAATATATTAAGTTAGCCATTTTAGGAGAATGTGTACAAGTTTAGTGTGAGTACTGTCTCTTGTCTCCCATTGTCAAAGTGTTGAGGTGCTTTTGAGGTTTTTCAATGGGAAATTTGCTTCCTTCTGTCTTCTGCCCTTTCCTGCTTCATTTGCTGGAGCAAATCAGTTATGCAGCAAGAAACCCATGATTATATCTTTTAAATGAAGGTATCTTGTATGCAAGGAATCTTCTTTCAATCTTCCTAAGTGTCTGTTTCACCCTCCGATATTGAGTAGCAGCATCATACTTACTGATAAGAGTATGACAGATGCATTAAAATCCAGGCTTATGTTGTACATAGTACATATTTGCTCAGTCATTTTATCAAAACTGCTCAGAAGATGCATGTCCTTCACTCACCTTCAGAAAATGTGTTCTGGACTATCTGTGGAAAACATGATACATTCCCTCCAAAGAAATTGTGATAATTTTGTTCATTTTCATGTATTTTGTTAATACATTCTCACTTTCAGTGGTATGTTTGGGTGGGTTTTTTTTTGTGTGTGTTTTTTTTTGTGTATGTTTTTTGTTTTTGTTTTTTTTTTTTTTTTTTTTTTTTT
>WYDI02011933.1:0-24569 GCA_009867235.2 Psittacus erithacus
AGAGCAGAGTAGAGGGGCAGGATCACCTCCTTTGACCTGCTGGTCATGCTCCTTTTGATGCAGCCCAGGATACGTTTAGCTTTTTGAGCTGTGAGCGCACACTGAAGCCAGCTCATGTTCCTTTTCTCATCGACCAAATGACCAAATTGACCAAATCTCATCGACCGAGATATACTAACAGGGCAGGAAAAATCACACAGCCCTTAAAACTTACAGGAGAGATTTCCCACTGATGCGAAATGTCACAGCTCCATTAACTTCAAATAGTTATGTCACTGTATCCTAGCTGAGCATGTGGTCTGCAAGGCTTCAGCTATCCAGTAGGCTAACTTATCATTCAGACAAGGCATTAATGTCGTCCGTTAGGTTTGCTCTGAAGAGCATATGGAAATTTCAGCCTGTGAGCCAGCAGGAAATGCATATTTTACAAGCATGAATTCATAGCAGAACTGCTGAAATGAAGCGCTGAGTTCAGAACAGATCCCTCCATCAGAAATTATACCACTTGGAACATGGTGCAAAAACAGCTCCTCCAATGCTCCTCTCAGAAGCAGAACAGACTGAAGAGGTATGAGGCACAGTGAGAAACACAAGGCAAAAAAAACGAGCCTTTTCAGAGACACCGTTCTTTGCAAGAGGTATCAGACATAAAAAGGAAAATGGATTAGCTGTCAAAACAGCTCTGTAAACACTAAGAGTGTAAGAGATACAGCCCTCTAGAAAAGTAAGATATTAGGAAAGTATGTACTGGGGTTATTTAAGCACTTTTACTATGCAACTGTCAATCAAAAGACAGAAATTCACATTCACAGATAAAATGTTTCTATCTAATATTGTTCTTAATGATGCCTGAAATTATCTAAGAGTAATTCCAGGCAAAGATTCATGTAAGAAAAAAAAATAACTTTTCAGTTCATTTTATGCACATTGTGCTACAACTTGCTTAGCTGTTCTCTATGTATAGTTAGTTTGGCACAAATCCCAGGAAATTTAGGTTATTTAATAAAAGGGGGCTAAGATGCTATGAAATCTACAAAGGTATGAAGGTGTAGGTACCTTTAGAGAGAATATATGATAACTAAGAGACAATGCTGGACCATTTAAAAAATGACTGTACACTGGTCATTACATTTAGAGCTGGAATTATTGATAGAGTTTTAACCATGAGAGAAGAAACATCCTTGCCTGTCAAACGCAATTCAGTCAGGCCTGCAGAAAACAGGAAAAAAGTTCCAATTTCAGCTATTCAGCTTTTCTTGGAGAAACACTGCTCATACTTGAATTCTTGACTGTCTGTAGCTTATTTAAGCTGAATAGTCAATTCCTCTAAAATATTTTGGTATTCCAGGGTAAGTACAAATAAATATTAAGCACAGAAAGGCAACTAGAAGATTACACACAGGCACCTGCAATACAGACTAATACATGTAGCCTTATCGCTTAACACCACTCATGCCACACTGAACCCACACCTTCTGTAATCATAGAATCCCTGGTTAGACATATGCCTGCTTTGCAACTTACACAGATTTGCTTAGCACTGTGTACTCTTCAGTAAAACTATTACTAATTAAGATAACTGAGTGATCTGAATTGTATGTGGAATTTGGTACTTCTATGTAAGTATACTTCGCTTTGCTTGGCAATAAATTAGTAAAATATTTAAAGTTAATAAATTCAGAAAAATGTACATAGCTCCAATTTCAAATAAATTGCTTAAAAGTGCAATTATTGCTTCAATTAAAATACAAGAGTCTAATAAAATATTGATGAATGCTGATCTTTAACCTGCCCTCATCCTTTTGTCCAAAACAATCATAATTTGCCTTTATCCTCAACCATAGGCTCGCTTGTTTTTTATCAATGACCAATATAAGATGCCTCTAATATAACAGCACAAAAATAAAAACTTCTTTGAAATAAGATGTAAGACTTCAAACATCTCCAGGATTTTTCTACAGTTTAAGGCCCAAATTCTGATAGAATGCATAAAGGGAATTTTCTAGGTGATTTGATACTCTTAACGTCACTTCGGGGATTAATTCTTACAGCAGACATAGATGCCCACACAGACATTTCCTGGCATCTGTCTGGTATATGGTCTATTCAAGACCAAACAGTTCTTTCTAATGGTACCAGCTTTTGCCTTCTAATCACAATGGATTTTTAACTGATGTTTCTTAAATCCATATAGATGCTTATTTTCAGAAAGATATTACCAAATCATTTATCTCAATATTGTGTGTAATGGAATGCTTGATAGCATATTAATATATGCAATTCTATGCTGAAATTAATTGTTTACACAATTAATTACTCAGGTAGCATAGTTCATTCCTTTTCTAAATTAAGTTACTTTATTTAAAGGAAAAAAATAGATATAAATAAAGCATATTTGATTTACACTTTCCATGAGAGCTGTCTTAATTTCTATTTTTAAAAATGTCAGAGATTCAGTTAGTCAACTGAATCAAGTTAGGCACATCTCTGTGATGATTTTTCTAAGGCTCAAAGTGCTGGGTAAATTAGCTACCTGTTTGAAACCTCAAGAGAGAATGACCACAAGATACGTGACACAGATGAAAGTGTAAGAAGTCATGAAGAAAACGCTGAGACACACAGTAAGAAACGGAGATGCTGGTGAAGCTCACTGCCTGCTGCTCAGTACTTTGCTGAAGAAGTGACTAGCAACAAGTGTTACTGGAATACATTCAAGGAAAAAGCAACACACTAGTTTCTCATGGGTTGGCGGAGGCATCTGTCCAAGCATTCACACTCATGAGCTTGAGCCTCACTCCAGAGTCATACCAAAGTTCGCCTCCAGACAACCACAGGAGCAGAACATTAAACAGTGAAAAGGCATAGGGTCAGAAAGTCTCAACCATTATCCAAATGAAAATGCCAGAAAAAGAGAACTCCAGCCAAAACACTCAACAAAAGTCAGTGAATATAGCACAGGGAAAATGGGCAGTCTTGGTTGTTGGGGTGCTTCATAGATTCATCTGTCCCAGTTTTCATATTTCCTCCCACCAGTTTTATTCAATTAATTAAAAGGTAAAATTTGCCCTAAAGAAAATTCAATGTTCAAATTTTACAGCAGAGGCCTTTCTACAATCACACTTCTGAGGTATTTTAACTGGAGAGGAGCCAGATCGATAACATCAACCTCAACATTTTTATTCACTACAAAGCAACAGAATAAGGCCAAGGGGAAAAGGCAGTATTTATGCTACAAAACAAGATAAGCACAGAAGTTTTCTGCAAACAACTAAGCTAAGGAAGAGGAAAAAAATTAATTTGGGCTTTTCATTTTTTCTTTTTCTTCCACATGAAAACAGTAGAATAATCACTTTTGTGTCTGAAAAGTGTTACCAATATTTCTCAATAGCAATTCTGAAGCCTGTATGTCTGCAAAGCTCTTTAATAACACATAGTTTCCTAACATTTTTAACACCTAGATCAGTACTGACTAATTACAATTCTAGTCAGAGGCAGGCCAGCCTACAAAGAGATTCTGAGTGGGAAATGGCCTTATTCACTGAGGTCTATGAAAAGTCGCCCATTAGGCAAATAACCACCACCTTAGTCACAATTTTTAAAGGAGGTTAGGATTACCATGTCCAAGGCAAACGTGATGGCCAAAATGAGAGCCAAAAGGTTGAATCTACTGATTCCTTTCAGCCTAAATGATTGATGTCCCCTGTTTATTCTCGCAGAAACTATTAACTATTTTTTTTAACTGTTAGCTCTCAGCACTCAGGAAAACGTGAACTTTTGACATTCTGTACTATAATTATTCTAAATACCTTTGAAATAACAAGTTCAGTATTTTCATTCATGGTAATTCAAAATTATAAAAGAAATGCCTAAAAAAATAATGTTATTTCTTGTGCTTGCATCTCAAACAATAAAGGCATATGAAAACTGAAATTCATCCTCGTCTTAAGAGGTTTTTGTTGAAGCACTATTGTGTCGACTCATCATTATAAAGCAAGAGAACATTTGCAAGCACACTTCAGGTGCAGAAATAGGCTTGGATCTCAAATGATAACATGTTTGTAGTGTTTTCTTCACAGACAAAAAGAACATATCATAAATATTTCGCTATTTTCCTACAGTATTTTAGTTTGAAAATTTGTCAAATATTAGTCACCCATTTTTTTTTTCTCTTGTTCTTTAGGCAAAGCAAGAGAGCAATCAAATGACATATGAATACAAATGTATAGATTCAGTTCTATTCAATCCAAAGCAAGACTGGGAGACTCAATGGGTCATAAATAATTTTACCTGTACCATATTCGATGAAGTTAAATTTGAGTAGCTCAGAAGGGACTGACTGCAGCTGCTTCTTATGAAACTGCAATATATTTCATAATTTGGGGCAAAATATCTTCAGGCACAGATTAAATCCAAATACAGGGACATATATTGTTTAAGTTTGTCTTTAGTCTTCCATATTGCTTCCATGCTTCCATATTACTGCAGTGAAAGAATCTGGAACCTATCTGTATGGTACCTGTGAAAGACCTTGAGAAAGCCACAATAATATGAAATTTTATATCTCCATATTAACTATAAATCAATGCACAGAAAAGAGAGACGTTTCCAGTATTAAGAAGTGGGCACAAAATCATGACTTAAGCAGGAACCAAATGAAGAGGATGAAAGTTATAACAGTGCTCAATAGTCAACACAGCTGTGAAATAATTTTATTTTCATTATAATGATGCTATTTAGACATGCCCTGCATACTCAAGATTGAGTATAGTACATAATTATTGATTAGTTATAACTCATTTGTGGTTTATGTTTATTTCATCTGATAATAATTATCATACATTTGCACTAATTAGTTCATCATCCTTTATTACTGGTGCTGCAAGGTAACTAGAATGAAACAGCAGAAAGAGCATGAAGAAGCAGAATGCCCTGTAAAGCAATAGCATTATTTACAATATAATACTGCAATGATGCTCTGGATATTTTGATTTTTATAACATAAATAGGGCCAAAAGCTTTTCTAGCTAAAAATTACTTGAACTTACCAGTAAATTGCTGTCTAAAGTATGCTGAAGTAAAATCCAGTGAATCTGATGATGAGATGGATACTGACCTAACAGTCACTGTTAACATTTCTTTTTCATAAAGGCCTGCAAAATTATTGATCATTTTGGAATACATTTTACAAATTGCGCAGAAGGTCTGGATTTGGGAGCAGAAGTTCTTAGACTATACATCTCATGCAACAGTATGTACTGAAAACTTTATAAAATGAAGCTGTATAACATTTTGTGAACTGGTTTGTTCCCTAAATAGAAATAAGAAAGCTTGCGTTTTTACTAATGGATGGCTTCATCAGCTTGTAACACAATTACTGTGCAGTACTGATATAAAAACACTGTGCAACACTGTATGGTGCAGACAGCCCTAAGTCAGAGCCAAATGAGACAGACCTAGAGAAGTAGGCACACATCAGCACAGCATTGCTACTAACCCTTATCAAGAAATGCAGTACACTGAACGCCGTACTAATGTGATCGTATTTGCAAAATCTGAGCTTGTAACTAAGTGGCCCTCCTTTATTGTGTAGAAATACAAATTGGCCTACCTCTATGCTGAAGATAGATGCTCTGGGATGCATGATGCTCTGTTGCACCTTGTGAATACACTTAAAAGGGACCAAATAAGGCAGCAATGAAAAAATTAGAAGGTACCTAGCAGACATGTATCTTAACTTTTCCTCTTTTAATACATATATAAGATGACAAAAAGGCGTATGCAAAGAACTGCCTGCTCTCCCAGAGGCCCAGCTGCCCATTCCTTAGGAGACATCCACAGATGATAGTGGAATTAAAAACTGCTCTCTCTGTTGAGCTCTGCCTGGTGTAGACAAGCCAAGGGCAGGCAACAATCTGAAAGTTTATGAGTTGTGTCATACTGGAGGCATTGCGAATGCGATTAACAGCATGCAGGGTGCAACCCAGAGCTCCTGCATGGGATATCAATAGAGACATGCCCAGCAGAGCCATGCACTTGCTGTTACTAATTATGTGGATGCTGCTTATTTAGTCTACATTTTGCTTCTCTGGTAGGGTTCAGATTGTTTACAGAATGTGAAACGTGAATGTATAAAAGTGCACAGTGTAGCTCCCGTGCACTGCATTCATGTTACTGCCTGGTGACTGAAATAAACTCCAAAATTACATTTATTTTGCTAAATATATCTTTTGCATATTTGACTAATGAATTTATTGCTTTTTGAGAGACTAAGGTAAATTGTAATTATGTTGTTAAGTAAGAGAGATGCATACTGAACTAGAAGACCCCGCTTAACTGAAGTGAGGGAAAGGCAATTTCACTGTGCCTAGTTGGTGGCTTATGAATGATCAGCAAGAACTTCTGGTGATGACAAAAACTGGACAAATAAGTTTCACTTCATCAAACTCATATGGTCCTAGCAAATATATTCCTACCTTCATATCGACTTTATTCTCAGCACATCTGCAAGGCAGATTCTGGTGTTCTTAAGCACAGGAAAGCAAACAAATTACAAGAATTCAGCATAAAGCCTTAACACTTCAGAAACAGCAAGCAATTCTTTTCATGCTTAAATTTGATCTTTAGGGAGCAATAGGATAAACTCTCACAGAACAGCCTGATAACAACAAAACGTAACCCTCGAATAAATGGAATTTTGAAGATAAGACTCACTGGAGAAAAAAAAAAATAAAAAATGCTGGAAACCATACGGCAAAATGCCACTGAAGAAATATCAAAACACTCGCTATACCCTCAGAGCAAAAATTTGCACTTTTGGTTTTTGTTTGTTTGTGTTTTTTTTTGGCAGCTTCACCTGATTTAAACATGTTCCAAAGATAAAGTCCCAGACATTGGTTCTACAATTTTCTGTTTAGGATACTCACAAGTGTACTTATGGTACCTCATTTATTGTGTCCAGTGATACACTAGTATTTTCTTAAGCACAAACAAACAAGGCAGCGATGAACAGATTGCTTAGGTAAAACAAGAAAATGTTACTTAATCATTTATTTCAGCCCTCAAGTTGTGAATGATGCTGCATATGTTTTATATACATTCACCTCCCTTTCTGTCATTTTTTTCCCTATCAAATTATCCCTAACAAAAAGCTCCATCTAATATCTGACACCCATTCATGTTCCACTGATTTCTCATTCTCCTCCCCTGGCAGCTCCCTCTTAGCTTTCTTCTTATGTTCAGCTCCCCCTCTAATGATTCCTCCTGCAAATCTGCTCATATTCCAGGTTTCTATCTAGGCACCAGGACACCAATCACCTCTTGAGAAACAGACAAAGCAGCTGTCCTACACAAATTTCCTACATAATCAGGATACTAAGTCCAGGAACCATTACATACTTTTTATATTGGGTGTTCTGGGAGTTCACTGATATCAAAGGCAGCAGCTGGCTTATCACCTGGACCTCATTTTATACAGTCTTTATCTTCATGTGAAGTACAAGGTCTAGATAATGTATTAATGGCCCCTTAACTGAGAAAAAGTCCCAAACTGGAAGCTTCTTCCAATAGAGTCAGAAGTACAGCAGAAACAAAGGTACTGTTGTTTCTAGTGACTTTTTCTTTTCAATGTTACAAAAAGAGAACATGGCTACATACATTTATTGTTGATTTTCACACTGGGAGCTACTTAGCAAAACATGAAATGTCATTCACTAAAGGAGATTTCCAGTATATAGATTTCCCTCTTGGTTAGTTTTATACCCTGTAGAAAAGGCTTGCTTCACCTCATCATAAGAACTTAAACAGAACACATAAGGCAGTATAACTGTGTTACCATCATAGTATTTTCTATATTTTCTGCCTATCTTTTCAGCATGCTAGAAAGAGCTAGCGCACACATTCCCTGCTACTCAAATACAATCACCCTGCTATAGAAGATTAATGACAATCAAAGCACATGACTGATGAATGTATTCATACTTCTGTGATTATAATCAGGAAGCTGCTTATCAGTAGCAGAAAGACCACTGGAGAATACCTACCTGATATTAGCTGGCCAAAGTGAAAATATAGACAGCCATTAGTTACTATTTTTCATCTGACGCCCTGACAATAACTAAAAGATAATTGGATTTAAGGATAGGCGTTTGCTTCAGAACTCTGACCACACTGAAGAGAACCATGTTGTGCTAAATGCACACATGAACACGCACTAGAAAACAACTAGAGGTGCACAACAGGACAAAGCAGCACAGCAGTGAGAGATGCATCATGCTATTGCCTTCATTTTTTTATCTGAACATAGAATCAGAAAAGAAATTAACTGATACACGCATAATCAAACAAGAAGTTTCTGGCAGTTCTTTGCTAAAAGGGAGTCTGATGGAGTTGTTACTACAAACCATTTCAGACAAACTGAAAGTTAACAAGTATCATCCTCTAAATTATCTCTTGTAGCACTGTCCTGCTTTGTAAAAAAACAGACTGGATTTGGCTGCCTGGAGTAGCTGAATTACATTTTCTTGTTGACCCTCCCACAACCTGGATTTCTCTCTCTGCATCTCCTGAGACAACAGCTTCTGTGAAAGTGCCACATATACGAGTTTAATAAGTGAAATGTTGAAAACTGATTTGTTTGCTTTATAGTTTACTTAAGGAAAATCAAATGGAAAGCTGTTGACACATCGTAAATCAGGTCACACTTTCTAGGGTATTACTAAATAATCAATAATACTTAATGACTTGTTTGATGGTTAAATGTTAAGAGGAAAAGGCCAATGAGTTTGCACTGTAACAGATGGGGTTAAACACATTAGCAAATACTTTTGCTGTTAAAAACTATGATTACAAACTAAAGTAAACAATAATCTGTTTTTGAAAGAAAAAATACCATAGCTGACCTATTTGATGCAGGATGAAAGCCAGGGAATGTATCCAGTCTTACAAATTAAATAAAAATAATATACATATAAATTTTGCTGCTCTACAGTAGAGAATGGAAAGAAGGCAGAATCATAGAATTGCAGAATAGTTAGGGCTGGAAAGGACCTTATCATCTAGTTCCACTCCCCCTGCCATGAGCAGGGACGCCACGGCAGCCAAGGCTCTGTCCAACCTGGCCTTGAGCACTGCCATGGATGGAGCATTTACCACTTCTTTGGGCAACCTGTGCCAGTGTCTCACCACTCTCCCAGTAAAGAACTTCTTCCCTGTATCTAACCTGAGCTTCCCCTGTTTAAGTTTGAAGCCATTACCCCCTGTCTTATCACTACAGTCCTTGATGAAGAGTCCTTCTCCGGCATCCTTGTGGGCCCCCTTCAGACACTGGACGGCTGCCCTAACTAAAAAAAAAAAAAAAAAAAACAACAAAAAAACCCCAACAAAAAAAACAGAAAAAACACACGCAACTTTGAATTATATTATATATACATATATATATACACACCTTCTATTGCTTGATAATATACACTATATTGCTGTTTTTGAATAGTACAACTCACCTGGCACAAACTAACCCTTCTGTAGAAAATCCTCTAGTACAGGTTCAAAGCACAAGAAATCTACATTAAAAGTTTTTATGGAGTACATTTTCTACCAGTATAACCTGGGTCAGTGTTTAAATACACCAGAACTCTACAAACCCTGGGCTTTGCCACCATCTTCTGTGTGTCTCCACACCAAACAAAATAGGTGTACATTAATGTGCCCTGCAAAGATAAGTAAGGCACTCCTAGCTTAACATTGTTTCTTCTACTGCGTGCAAAGAAGGGCAAAACTGGTACTAAAAAATGCATAAAGTTGTTCAGAACACTTGTATAATAAAAGCCAGCATTGTTCAATTTACAGAAACAAATAAACGCATCATTCAAAGTATTGACAAGGATTTATCAAACCTTACTAGATTTCTGAGTCAGTGACTGATTCCAGTTCCAACCTCTCTTCACATATGCTGCTGATGGGTAACATGATAATGCAACACACACAGCATAAAGATGAGGCCATCTCTATCACTGCCTTTCAACTGCTGTCCTCACAACAGTCAACTACTTTTGTTCCCCTTTTCCCTAGGTAACTACAGGTAGGAACCTTTATGCGCATATCCTTAGAACTTGATTGTAAATTGAAACAATTCAGTAGGGTATTGAGGAAAATGATGTCTTCATCTTCTCCTCACCCAGGGTCATCCAGTAACTGCTTTCCCTGGGGATCCAACATAGAAGTGCTTCATAGCAAACTAGTCACACCTTTGTCCTGAGACACAGGGAAGAAGTGTTGTCCAGCAAGAACCAAGTCTGCCCTTTAGCCTCCAATAAGGTGAGTATGGATTTATTTTAATGCAACTGCAACCGGTCAGGCCCTCAGGTCCATTAGTGATTAAGAAACAATCATGCAATGTGCACCCAGCATAAAATTCTTTAAAAAGAGGGAATGAGAATGTTGGTATTTTACTAAAGCAGCAAAGTCAAGCCTACTATAAATACCTCTGTAAAATAAATTGTCATTGGAAAATTTCCTATTCAAAAAGGAATTGAATACCAGTTGTCCTGCTTGAAAGCCTGCATTTTTTAAATGTAATTTCATGAAACCTCAAAACGTTTTACAAAGTGAGGCTTTATGGAATTCAGTTTGACTTGTACCTGACTGATGAGTCAGCACACTTATGGAGATCACCTCCATTGCCATGCTGCCTTCCCATCTGACGCTCTTCTGGACTAAATGTAGTCTAAACCAGTCAATCTCCAAAGTTAGCTTGTTGTTACAGAAATAAATAGAACATTTATGCTTAATTGCACATAAATTTCAGTACAGTCCACAAGGGAATACGAAATAATCACTTCTCTTTTCCTTGGCCTTGCAGGGAGGGAGAAAACCCACAAAGTTGGCAAATTCCATTTGCCACATGCAAAGAATATTCTGAGATGCGAAGCACTCTCAGTTCCACAGTAACTGCATGATGCATACAGTGGGTTACATTATCTGCCTTCGCAGACAAAAGAGTACCAGCAGCAGCTTTGCAACTGTCCTTTCTGTTCTGGCTTTGTGGTACAAGATCCACAGATATATGCACTGTAGGGGAAAATACAGGTACACACTAATGTGTGTATGTACTACACATAATGAATAATGAGGACTAGGACCTGGGTTAACTTGGTTAAAATTACAAAATTCAGTTTTGTAACTACGGGACAATGGTCTCTAGAAAGTATTAAAGAAATGTCCAATATAGCATACTCTGGGAATTAGACACAAAAGGCTTCAGCTACCTTTAACATATCTGGTATTAGCCATTTTAAATATAGAATTCCAAAAAGGATGGAAGTTTTTTTAGTCTCATAAAATAGTCCTTTAGTTCTTTGACAACATGTTTTTAGGAATACAAATGGTATTGTAATATCATCACATCACATATTTTGACTTAAGAGTTTAGAGAATTTACCTTTACTAGATATAAATAGTCGGTCTTAAATATTTTTATTGTGGCGGGATTAAAGGAGCTTGCTGTTCTTTTAGAAAAGTATTGTTCCAAGAACCATTAGATATTCCTTTAAGGAAAGACTTAACCAAATTGGAGCTAAAAATGTCCCTTTTTTTAATACTTTTGTAGCATCTAGTAGGTTTTACTCTGAGTTTTAGCTAGCCATTCAAGATTAATGGATAAAAGTATACTTTATGCAACTTCAATTAACCAAAAAACATTCTTAATTCACATAACATGTTACATGCTACATGAAAGTGTAATTATTGACTGTGCTAGTTTAAGTTTATTATCCTGTTAAAAGTTAATGTAATTGCTTCTGGGCCATTGCTTTCTAAAAACTAATAAAGGCCAATGGTGTAATTAACTGTGTGCATTTCAAAGAAGTCCAAGAGAACTTAGAGCTCTGGGATTATGGGCATATGTTTGTCAACAAACTGGACTTGGAAGTATAGAATCGTAGAATCAGCTAGGTTGGAAAAGACCTTTTAAGATTATCAAGTCCAACCAGCCAGAGAAGGCTGCATGGAGATCTCACAGCAGCCTTCCAGTATCTGAAGGTGGCCTACAAGGATGCTGGAGAAGGACTCTTCATTAGGGACTGTAGTAATAGGACAGGGGGAATGAGTTTAAACTTAAACAGGGGAAGTTTAGGTTAGATATAAGGAAGAAGCTCTCTACTGTGAGGGTGGTGAGGCACTGGAATGGGTTGCCCAAGGATGTTGTGAATGCTCCATCCTTGGCAGTGTTTAAGGCCATGTCACTAAGTGCCTCATGTACACGGTTTTTGAACAATTCCAGGAATGGTGATTCCACTGCTTCCCTGGGCAGCCTGTTCCAACAGCCAATTATCCTCCCTGTGAAGAAATTTTTCTTTATATCCAATCTATATCTCCCCTGGCACAGCTTGAGGCCATTACCTCTTGTCTTGTCGCTTGTTACTTTGGAGAAGACACCAACCCCCACCTCAATGCAACCTTCTTTCAGAAGTAATCTGATATACCTGGGAGCAAAAATATTCATATGCAAGAAGACAGTAAAAAAAGAGGATGGATTTTTCTCATAGGTAGCTTGTAAGTAAGGTAGAATCAAGAGTATATAGAGTACATCTTGAGGGCAAGATTATTTTGAAGACAGTACCACAGAAAAAAAGAAAACATTAAAAGTTAATAAAATTTCATTTTGCCATCAGTCTCCATCTGCCTATGCCACATCCTCATTTGGACCCAGTACTCTCAGAGGAGGAAATGTTGCCTGGCTGCCTGGCAGCAGCAGAAACTCTCACAGCTTGTCAGAATAGAAAAAAAGGCAGCATTATTTCCAAGAATGCTAGAGAAAGGAGATTGTTTTCCTGCATGTCTTCAAATATAGATTTCACTCAGTAGTGTCAGCTGCAAGACTACTCAAAATGGTAAAAAATTTCCATTAAAAATGTATATAGTCAGATATAACACGAACATACAGCATGAAAAGAAAACATCAGCAAGGATTTTGTCTCCCTTAGTAATCTGCCACTTAAGAAATTATGTGATATATTCAGCCTAACTTCTGGTCACATAAGCAGATTATAATACTAAAATTCTCTAAACAAGGAAAATTCAACTCAAGTTTGTCTGCCAGTAGAAAAACACAGATGCAGGCAGACTAATGTTTTCTCCAGCAAAAATTCATCTGTAATCAAATGTCCTTTACAGCTCAGATGGCTAACATATGTGAAAAGTACAAACTACCAGGATTTCACATTACTTCAAATAATTTAGGTTACCATTTTTTCCCTGCCACAGCTCAGACCCAGCAAAACGTTTTATTCCACAGACAAGCAGTGCAGACTTCCTTTACCCTGCCTGTAGTTAGTCAAGTGACCTGATTTTCAAGCACCTTGAAATTGAATACTTTATATCCGCTATAATTTAGATCACTTCCACAATCCCATTTTATGATGGAAAAGACATTTAAGACAACAGGATTACTGAAATTAATAAATACTCAGCAATCTGAATAAGGTATTCAGAATCTGGACTGAATTTTATAACTTAAAAAAAGGTTACTTTCAAAATTTATACCTTAATAATGTTTATTTTTGCCTTTGATTAAACACATCTTTAATTATGGGCTTCTGTGAGTGTTTTTACAACAATGAAAGAATTTAGTATCTTCTGTAACCTCTCTAGGGCCAGGCATGAATTTGCCAGGAGTATAGAACAGCTAAGTGAGAATGCATTAAACTCGTGAACAATTCTAAAACAGTAGCACAGCTCCCTTTTGCACAACCCTGGCACCAAGAGTTACATTAGTTTTTAACATTACTGACAATGGTTAAGTTTCTATTGCAGGAAGAACTATGTAAATAACGCTGCACAAGTGAGACTTTTATTCAGAATCTTTGAACTATTCCACTTATATAGCAAGGTGTCAGCGCCAATGAATTAAATGCATACGTACAGAGTTGTAATAAGTGCAAGTATAGCATAGCAGCACACTGCAGGACATCCTTGTGACTTTGTCCTTGCATTGTAAGAGCATATTCCTGAGTGGATTGCTTCTCAGAGACTCTGACAAGGGGGTCAGCCAAGCCCTCTTACTATTCGAAAACATGTCCTTACAAATACATTTACACTGGCAGGTTCAGCCTCACTGAGTCCCTTGCTTGAATCAAATTAAATCATTTCAAACATAAGAAGCCATCAGGAATATCTCTGCTTTGTGCTCAGTCTAGCCCCACATTACAGCAGACAAGCATTCAGTGAGTGTTTAATCAAGGAATGCTTATTAAACTGCAGGTTTATGCAGTTTCCAGGGAAAATATAAAAATGGCAATATACTCTTGCTATCAGTCAAGACAAGTATTTTAATGCTGTCACTCTTAGTTTAAAAAAGTTAGAAGCAGTTGATATTAAATACATACATTCTGTGCACACTCGGGTACCTTATTAAACTTGTGCATTATACCAAGTTCAGTCTAAAACTGCTATACTCTACTGTTTAGCTACATTTTTCATTGCCATACACCTGTCATCACTAACCTTATTCGTATATTACTTCACCCTACTGACTGTTCTTGTTAACATAAAAAGCTTGGGTGGTTGGTTTGTTTTTTCTTTTTTCCTAAGCATTTCTTAACAGTAAGTGAACTCAAGAGTTGGAATGTCGCAGGTCCTATGAGCGTCCCTGTAATTCACAGGGAACAGCCATTTGATTTTCACCTTCAGAGGGAGGAGAGAGAATACTCATCACTAGAATTACTGAGCATGAGGTAAAAGGTTGGACTGAGGGAAATGGGAGGAGAAGCTCTGGCATGGACAGCAAGGACATGAAAGGAGATGAGCCAATTGATGTGAATTAGCTTGCCTTTTTTTTTGTTCTTTTGTTTGTGCCATAAAAAAGAGCAAGAAAATAGTCACGTCTGAGCCGTAGCTGCTTCTGTGGTTTGCACCTGAGTAACTGCAATTATCTGCTGTCACACCTCCCCACCAGGCAGATTGCAAGGCTGCGGATTAAGCCCCAGGGTGAGATGATCTGCACTTCAGTGGATACAGACTCACTGTACCTGAATATTCCATATGGCCAGTGGTGTGGAAGAACAACCACCAAATCACAAAAGTTTGAAAAGCAAAAAAACCAAAAGCAAACTAAAAGGTAATTTTGGAAATAATTAGGCAGGGGAAGTTTGCACTATGCTTTTAACACTGGCATTTACCAGGTGCCAAAATTAATCTGCAGACAATAGTGATGGTCGGCTATTTTCCAAGAAAATAATTTTTAACAGAAGGGTTCATTTAATAGAAGAAGTTTTGATAACATTCTGAGTAAAAGTAGTTCCTTGGATCCAGAATGGAATGTCTGGTCAAACAAGGAGAAATACTAAATGCAAACCAGGAAGTAAATGAGTTTTAAAGGGAATCTTAATGGATGGAGAAGGCCATATTTAGCCCTGTTTAACCTCAGGACTTGAACTCCAGTTTCTTATCGCAGATGAGTGCAGCCAACTAGAGAAAGAACTCCTCTGTGGCATATGTTCAGCCAGCTATGAAATCAATGCTACCTACCCACACAGAATGAGTAACCTCCTGGTCCCAAGCATTCCCATCTCAGGGGGGTTTTATGGAAAATTTGGAACAGAATCAGGTTCATATCCATACAGGAAAGTTTTAAATCTCAGAAGTGCTCACAGAACAGGAAAATCATTTAGCTCAATCCTTATTAAGAAACACATTTTATCGCAAATGCTTATATAAAGCAAATGCAGAGATAAATTCTAGTTTTAATGAAGGTAGAAAGTCTAGATGGGGCCTAAAGTCTTATTTACAGTTCTTATTTTCTTGCATGAAAATATTTTAAAATATAATCTAGAATACTAATTAATGGTCAACCAAATATTCTGGTTAAAAAAAAAATTGACTAATCAAAACTAGTTTAAATAAGTGTAAAATATTCTAAGAGAACACAAAATTAAACTTGAGTGAAGAAAAAAAGATATCATTCACACTGGGTGAATTTCTTGTTCACTCTCAGATTTGCATATCTAAAAGTCACTCAAGACACTGCTTTGAAAGCTTCCATATATTTTCATCATGTTTTCCATTCATGGATGATGCTTCATTCATCATCATGTTTTCAAACAGAAAACAGAAGCACTGCAGGAGCACTGTTATAGACATCCGTCTGGATACTTTGCTCACTGTATTTGACCCTCAATACATCAAATATCCCAAACAAATGCAAAACCGGCCTAATAAAGGACAAACAGAAGAAGATACAATGCCACCTGGCATGAAAAGGGTGCAGACTTCAGTTTCATTCTAGACAACTGAGAAGAAATAACATAATATAAAGTTTAATAACAACTTAATATTTATACACACTCAGAAATCCATATACTTTTACACAAAACCAAAACTGATGAATATTGCACAATTCAACACAAAGAATAAAGAAGTTTGAAATTATTTGTTGCTCTATTAAAGGTTTAAAAAAATAGTCTTTTATTCAACATTTCACCCTATAGTGAAAAACTCAATTCTATTGAGCCTTATGGCCTGTACATGCTTACAAGAGCTAAAGCCTTGAAAGGATAAGAACTATTAACTCATAAAACCCACACTCTTTTTAAAATGAGATTTTCTGGTGACTGAAGAACTGAGATTAGAGTCAAGTCCTAAAATAAACAGTCTCCTTCTTCATCACATAAAGTATATTAGAGTGCAGATTAAAGTGATCTGCACTTCTTCACAAAAAATGCTGCCTTCTGTCGCTAGAAAATTTCTTCCTCTTGTCTTGCCATTCTACTTTTTGCATGTAGAGATGTCACTACATCCCCACGTTCTCATGTCCACCAATTTCTTATCAGCTGTTCAGCATATCCAGGCAGATACTGAAAACTGAACTGTCAGTTCACTATATTCTAGCCAACTGGTGAAAATTAAGGATGAAACAGAATTTCTGGTTTATGATTCCCCATGGTTTTCCTCTTTGCAGATTCTCTATTATCAAACCATTTGCTTGAGCTCTTGCTTCTACCTTTCCTTCCTGAGAAAACTAGACTAAAAACCGAAAGCTCACTGATGACAGAAATACAGATGTCCAAAGGACCTTAAGATCATCCAGTGAGGTATCTGCAGTTAGTACACATCTCTCATGTGAACATGGGAGCCATATACTTTCCCTGGACCTTTCATTGCAGGAAATTTCCCAGTCACAGAGAGCATCTCCATCCAGAACACAACCATTTAACTTTATCATACTGCAATCCCTCCTTTTGAGAAAAGGAGTGCGCCAACCATGACTACAGGGATACAGAGCAAAGCACGTATGAGGAGGAGGTATTAAGGAGCTAAGGAGGGAATAGGAATAAATTTAAAAGGAAAAAAAAAATAACAACCCTCAATACCAGTGGATCTGAACCAGAATAGTTCCAAAATATACAAAGGAATGAAACAATCTGCCCTCTCCTTTACAAAGGACTTCTCTTCCATATTCCTGTTTCTAAATCACAGTAATTCCAGGTCTATATTTAAAGCCAGCTGCTACATAGACGATAGATGCCTCCTTTCCGCTTAGAATCATAAACTGGTGTTTCATTGGACACCCAAAAAGCTTTTTTTGTTTTCCTTTTCATTATAAAGCAGTTGAGTTTACCAGAAAATGAAAATAAAGGATGTCTAGCAGAGTACCAGGATCAATGTATTTCTTAAACATTGTTTTCTCATAAAAGCATTTTCATTTGCTGCTCTTTCTTTCCCATACAGATAAGCTGCTTCTAAACCACAGCAACTGAATTGGGATTTACACATTTCACTCTGTAATTTTAACTATCCAGGCTTGACTACTCACTGCTCAGAGTCAACATCCGCTAAATAGGATTATTTTTAAAAAAATAAAATATGCAGGATAATTGCTAGAGTTTACACAAGGCATTTTTTCTTTATCGAAATTGTAAGCAGGGTAAATAGTGCTGTTCTTTCCAAGGCTAGGATTTCAATCCATTTCTAGTTAACCACTACAAGAAGAAAATACTCTAAAGACTTTTGACTAGCCTAGAAATGTATCACTGTTATATCAAATCCATCGATGTGTCCTTCACAGTAGTTCAATAACTAAGCCACTAGCTGTGGAATCTGATTCTTGGCCAAACCAGCTTTTACCTAAAAGTATTGCAAAGTTTCTTACTGCTATGGCTGTGTGAGGAAAACCTGTGTCTGTTGCTCAGATGACAACCCAATATAAGAACAGATTAAAGGATAATAGCTTGGGTTCCTTTTATTTCATGACACTTGAGTGCTTGGATTGTCCATGATGAGCCTAGGAGGTTTAAGGTTCAAGAATGATGAAAGATCAATGCTGAAATAGCAGAAGTTAAATTCAAAATATGTGTGGATCAACAAGATGAGATCCACCAGTAAAGAAACTTGTGCAAAATAGACAGAAAAAATGAAGCTCCAAAAACATCAGAGGCAATTTTAGACTAAAAAGGTGGAGAACAGTATAAAAAACATAAAAATACTGGTTTTCTCTACATTTTTCCAGTGAACTTACTTACATTCTGTGTATTGCATTAGTGCAAAGCAATTGGTAAATCAGAGAAGCCA
This sequence comes from Psittacus erithacus, assembly GCA_009867235.2. Lineage (NCBI taxonomy): Eukaryota > Metazoa > Chordata > Aves > Psittaciformes > Psittacidae > Psittacus > Psittacus erithacus. The sequence continues at coordinate 18,559 of WYDI02011933.1, forward strand.
GAGAAGAGCAGCAAAATTTATAGATATGCAAATTAGAGTTAATTATAATAGATAACTGAAAGAAGCAATATACACACACATCTAGCATGGAAACATGCATATAAGGAGAATGGGGAAGTGAGAGAGGAAGAAGATTGTTTACAAATATATTAATGCACCAGAAAAATAAAAGGAATTATCAGTTATAAGGAAGAATGAAAAAGACAGTTGTGATGGATTATCATGAAACACATTTGAGCACTAATTCTCTTAGACATTTGAAAAGCTCCCCAAGGCACTTAACTGATCCCTTTTAATCAAAAATACCCTGGATTAATACTATGAAAATGTATACTGGTAAACAGCCTGCACTAGCAAGAATAACTACACAGGACTGCTTCACCGCTAACTCCTGTATGGACTGGAGCTCCTCTTGGGTGGAAGTCAATTGAAAAGTAAAGTAATGAATAAACCTATGAGTATGATTAGGCCAGTAGCAAAAGAACCTTACACACATTGGGGAAGAGGCGGTAAAAAGGGAGAAAAAGCAATCAAAATTCATATGACAAGAATGCATTTTATGGGAAACAGGATCCAAACAAATTCCCCTAAATGAAAAATGGTCCTAAAGAAGCAAAATACAGTATCCCAACTTTGTGTTAACCTGTACCAAAGGGGACTTTCTCTCTTAATTGAATCAGAACCCAGGTTGGTTTGAGTTGTTTTGTTTTGGTGGCTTTTGGGTTGTTTTGTTTTGGTGGCTTTTGGGTTGTTTCTTTTGTTGGTGGGTTTGTTTTTTCGTTATGTTTTGGTTGGGTTTTTTTTATTGTTACTGTGAGGTGAATTTTGCCATGATTTCTAGGGAAGAAGGAAAAATTACAGATTCTGGAAAATGAACAGAAAGAAAAAAGCACCTTAGCTAACACTGTAAGTGAGCTAATTAGTGGGTGTACTTCATTTCAGAATAAATCTGCCTACAATATTGCCTTATAATCCAAACATACTTCAAGCAGGCTTAAGAGTTAAAAGTAAGCAGCTAGAAAAATATTGAGGATGGCTACCCCTCTCATCTCTGAAGAATCATTCAAGTTCAAAAGATGCCAACATTTTTACTTTTAATTAGTTGCCATTTTGATGTCAGCCTCTAGATAGCATGAAAGAGAATAGAGCATTGATGGGTGGATATGACAAAATCCAAGACATCACCTTTCCTTACAGACTTCCTAATCATCTTTGTTACTTTCAGAACTGTGGGCAAGCTTCTAGAAAATAAAAGGCTCAAAAAATACTCAGCCTCCCTCAGTACACAACTTTTTTCCTCTTTACTGCTGCAGTGAGGTTGTTCACTAAATAGCAATTCGGGCTCTAGGGAATAAGCACCACACTAAGCCTTGCTTGGAAGGGAACACAAACTCCCTAAGGCATGGCCCGTAGGCTCAGAGAAGAAACACAAGACTGCAAGCTGCCAGTGTTAATATTTGAGATTCTGTTGGGTTTTTTCCCAGGAAAAGAGGCAAGTCAAGGAGAAATAACATCTGTCTGAGGCAAGAACACACACACACACTTTAGTGCTTTTCAAGGGTGGAGAATGAAAGAAAGGGGTTCTTTCCTTTTGACTTATTTAAGCTCTCCGTGGGTTTGTATACTATTCAAGCTTTTAAAAGAGAGACTGATGAGAAAAATAGTAATCAATAGTGTCAGCTAAAGGTGACAGAGCACGAGGTGGCTACTGGAGGGACACACTGTGAAGGCAGTGCCTGGGCAGTGATGAATTGCATTAGGAGATGAAGAAAGGCAGAGGGAGCAAAAAGAGGAATCGATCCAGCCTACAACATCTGCAGATATAGGTACCTGGCACAGGTAGCATGTGACAGACAAGGGTTTAGTCTGTCAATAATTCATACTGCTTCACTGCATAACTTTTAGCAAGACTCTGTCGTGAAAGGAACAGTATTGACATATGTTGCATTATAGAGTTTCACTAAGACCTGGCATCTCCAGTCGAGACCAATTCAAAGCACACTACTCAGGATCCAGTCACCTTAGTCCTTTCTGTCAAATGAGTTTTAGACCAAACTAAAAAGGTATTTGAAATAGTGTTTTTGACAGAAGAAATAACAGATAAGCACTTCCAAAACTAGACAAAAAGGGGAAATCAAAAACAATCCTTCTCTTTCAGATGGATCACTCAGTCCAGCTCTACACTGTTGAAAATGCTGTAATTATATTTGGCCAGCATGCCTGATGTGACATACTAATGAATTGAGCTGATTTATAAAGGCATGGAATCTGAGTGGGAAGAATGATCTAAGACATTGCAGAGGCTGCAATTGTGAGATGTTTCCTGGGCCAAGGGAGAAGAAGGATGTTATTCACCGCCTGGATTATATGCAGCAGCTAAGAGAAACACCCCAGATTACTGAAATGGCACTAGTAGGCTGGTACTTAAAAGTGAATAGGTCTCAGCATAATCCAATTTTTCCAAACCCTACATATTCAACTGTACCAAGTGTAACAGTAAATATGAAAAAAAGATGTTTAATACTTACCCACAGAAGACACAGGAAAAAGTCATAGGTGAGTAATAAGCATCACAAGAAAAAGTTGATTTTATCTGTAAAGAGCCAATTCAGCTAATTCTTTTAATATATACTCTACTGTATTTACTCCAGTTACTAAATTTATTTACTAACTTCAGTATAGCCATTCTCTGAAAGATACTGGTCCCTCAAGCAAAATGACGGCAAAATTGTCAATTAATATTCCATTAATTTATTTCAGATTTTCTAAGTAGCATTTAATTTGTTACTTTATTTATTGTGATAGTCAGTGTTATTCAAGGTCAGCTGTTTGATTAATTGCATCTTCTCTGCTGAAGATGGAGATAGAAACTGGTGGCAACTATAATAACAAAATCTATACAGGTTATTCCATTATCTTTAAAGAATTATAGAAAAAGTAAAAGTAGCATTTATCAAAACTCAGGCTCTTATCAAGCCACTCACAAAGGTTCCAAATTTTCCTTACATACAAATATTCATATACTTACAGGTAACAGGTTGATTCAAGGAGGCGCACACATTTTAGCCCTGCTGACATGCATTTCTGATTGTATTTTAAATAACGTTAGTGCAAGAAGCTGTCATTGCAGTGTGAATTGTCTTTTAAACATGCGACTGTTTTCTTCCTGGCTGCTGAGAATGGCTCTGGTAAATTTTGTGACCCTCAACTGAGAACACTACATGGGGTGCATCTAAATTTGGCTTCTCAAAATTATTTCAAACTGTTGCATGGAAGAGTTCCTAAATCATCCATCCACTGCTTTTTCTCCTCCCGCTCTTCTTCTAAATCTGAAACTGATGTATGCTTACTAATTAGAAGATGGTTATTAACTTAGAACATGTTTTTGTCCCCTGCATTTGCTTAGTCCATATTATACGGCTTTCCCACAATGAGCATGCTGTACAGAAGTCATTAATTTGGGACAGAAAAGTTCATACTATGCTGATCCTAACAGGTCCCTCCTATTATAAAACAGGCCACCACTCAGATGCTCTAGTGAGGTCTCTCACAATCATTCACCAAGAAAGTAGAAATGATTCAGCATTCAGCAGAGCCCTAAATGTTTCAGAAATCTGTTTTCCAAAGCAATTGCTGGTACCCCGACAGCTATACTTAGGCTTTATACAATGCCTACAGATAAGTACATTTCCAACCTCATTACAGTGCTATCAACAGAAGCTAAGCATTTAAAATGTTTTATGCATTGGCTGAACCATATTTTAGTTTAGAAAGAGCAGGTAAAATGTGCTTCATCACAAACAGTCTAGACATTGAAGTAACCAAATCAACAACATTACTCTATGCTGTAAGATCAAAGCAAGTATCAATTGCAACATTCCACTGCTGCCTACCAATACTTAGTGAAATTAAACAGATTCATTTTCTCACTTTCATTTTCAGTGATTATCCACCATTTCATTAGTTCCGAATGTAAAAACTTGTTTAAGCCATGATGCCTGTCAAAACAAGAGATGGTCCCTTGCCCTTAGATGAGCACAGCAGGTTTTCAGCTCCTCAAAAATAAAGGCAACTGCAATAAAGACTACTTGTCATTCATGCAGTATGGTACATAAATCTTAAAATGTTCCACATCGCAGCAAATCCATTACGAACTATACCTGCTTCATTAAGTTTCAGATGCACAGTTACGCTGACAACTTTTAGGGGTTCATCTGCAGTTTTCCTAAGGCTAACATAACTTGCTAATTATCTCCTTTCTCCAAATAAGAGCCATTGAAGTCACCACCTTCTTACCATTCGGAAATTCTGATCCTTCTCCAGAATCACTACTTATTTACAAAAAAGGAAAGGAGAAACACTGAGCCATTTTGCAGGACCAAAATAAGTGGGAACACCATGATTTAAACAAAGTCTATATAGGAACTAAACTGCATAAATTTCTAATGTGCTTATAAATGATGACTAGTTAATTATTAAATTATCAATTGTGTACTGTCTCTACCAATATGTTTCAGCACATTTTTTTGAAGAAAATAGTTTGTGTCTCGAATTAAAACAAAACAAAATCCACCGAACCCAAAAAACTGTTACAAAAAATCTCTGAACAGAACAAGGTCATTCCTAATCTAATTTAGTGCTTGTGTGTGCAAGGAAGGGAAAAATGGACAGGAATCTTATTAGTTTAAAAAAATTACCCTGAACATAAAAATTAGGCTGTCATGTACAGAACAAAATTGTTTAAAAAGCATTTTTGCAAGTTTCACTCTGATAAGGCAGACAGGCTTTTAAAGGATGGAATTTGTTCTAATGATCCACCTGAAAAGTATTTTTTAATTTAAAATTAGAACTGTTATAGAGAAGTAATGGAGTATTTCTTTTTGATAAGGCACTTCACAAAACAAGGATCAGAATGCAAATTACAGTTATTTGCTCTAAGTGGTTTTCCAATAGAATGGCATTAATATGAAACATTTTCTTTTTCCATTTCATCAAGACAATTCACAGTATTTCTGCTACCTTTAAGACATGGTGTATTAATTTAACAAAATTATATATAATCTTGGGTGTATTATGTATGCTTCATTTACTTTTTCCAACATTCATTATCTTATTTTTCATGTTTGAACCTGTCAATTGATAACACTGCTATGTCTCCTTTCAGAAGATCAGGTTTCAGATCAGAGAAGTGAAGTCTAATTACTGTAGTCATTTGTGAAAAATTGAGGGTTTTATTAAATAAAAGGATGACACAAACCCTAGTGTTTAATAGTCAAGAATCTTGTAGGTAAAAGTTTCTCTCCATCCTTTCCTTTTTTGTAGCTTTAACTAGTAACACAATTAAGTGTTAAATTACAAATAGTGTAAACAAAGAGTGTTTATCATTCTAGTGTAAACAAAGAGTGCTGGCACAATGGCCCTGTGGTATGAATGATCTGTAACACCAAGAACACAGGTAGATATTAGTGCATATGTCAAAAACAAAATATGTCAAAGTAAGAAATAGCAAACTTTTTACCTGCAGCTTTTCACAGTGACTATTCAAAGCTCCTCGCACATCCTGGTTATGGACAGTGGAACATCACTCCACCAAATGTAATCCAAAGAGCATGTACAATCATCATGACAAACATACTGCTCCACACTTTCCTAATGCCTGAAAATTGCAGCTTCAACCCCCATCCCACAAAGTATATTCTTTCATATTTCTTACAACAATTTCTGCAGTTATGCATGAAAATAGATATGTAATAGATCTGAGACAACTTTTTTCTCTGGCTTGTTTTCTATTAACCCCAATTTTTCCTGTATCCATTTTCAAACACAGCTGCATGAACAACTGTACTAGCACAGCTCAGAAGGTCGAAACATGAATGCAGATATAAATTCTGTTTAACCTGACACTCCTGCAGAAAGGTATGCTCACATTAAATGACACAGTGTTGTGGTTTAAGCTTAGTCGTAAATTAGACAAAGCATGTAGCCTGCTTGTTTTCCCCCCACAACCTGTC
>WYDI02011934.1:0-25661 GCA_009867235.2 Psittacus erithacus
TGAGGTGTCCCTGCCCATGGCAAGGGGGTTGGAACTAGATGATCTTAAGGTCCTTTCCAGCCCTAACTATTGTATGACTGTATGCCTACAAGAATGTCATGAGGTTATGCATGGAGAAAACTGGAAAAGGCAAAGACCAACTAGAACTGAACCTGGCTGTTGCCTAAAAAGACAGTAAAAAATGTTTCTATAAATGCAGTATCAACAAAAGGAGGGCTGAGAAGAATCCTCATCCTTTATTGGATGCATGGGGAAACACAAAGGATGTAGAAAAGGCTGAGCTACTTAATGCCTTCTTTGCCTCAGCCTTTAACAGTAAGACCAGTTGTTCTCTGGGTACCCAGCCTTCTGAGCTGGGAAACAGGGACGGGGAGCACAATGAAGCCCCCCTAATCCAAGGGAAATGGTCATCAACCTGTTATACAACCTAGACACCAAGTCTATGGGGCCAGACAGAATCCACACAAGGGACTGAAGGAGCTGGGGGAAGTGCTCACCCACCCACTACCCATCATGTATCAGGAGTCCTGGCTAACCAGGGGGGTCCCAGTTAACTGGAGGTTAACAAATGTGACTCCCATCTACAAGAAGGGCCTTAGGAAGAGCTGGGTATCTACAGGCTTGTCAGCCTGGCCCCAGTGCCAGGGATGGTTATGGAGCAGATCATCTTGAGTGTCACCACACGGCATGTACAGCACAACCAGCTGATCAGGCCCAGTCAGCATAGGGTTAGGAAAGGCAGGTCCTGCTTGACCACCCTCATCTTCTATCACAAGTTGATGTTCTTAGTGGGTAAAGGAAAGGCTGAGGATGTTTTCTACCCGGGCTTCAGTAATGCCTTTGACACCATCTCCCACAGCATTCTCCTGGACAAACGTGCTGCTCCTGGCTTCAAAAGGCATACTTTTCACAGAGAAAAAAGCCTGGATTGATGGGCAGGTCCAAAGAGTTCTGGTGAATGGAGTTAGATCCAGTTGGCAGCCGGTCACTAGTGGTGTTCCCTGGGGCTCAGTATTGGAGCCAGTTCTGTTTATCAGTGACCTGGATGAGGGGATTGAGAAGACTCACAGTGAGTTTGCAGGTGACGCAAAGCTGGGTAGTAGCACTGATCTGCTTGAGGGTAGGAAGGCTCTGCAGAGGGATCTGGCATGCTGCATTGATGGCGCGAGGCCAACTGCATGAGGTTCAACAAGGCTCAGTGTTGGGTCCTGCAGCTGGACCACAACAACCCCGTGCAGCGCTACAGGCTTGGGGCAGAGTAGCTGAAAAGCTGCTCTGCAGAATAGGACCTGGGGGTGCTGATGGATGGAGCTGAACATGATCCAGCTTGTGCCCAGGTGGACAAGAAGGCCAACAGCATCCTGGCCTGTACCAGCAATAGTGTGGCCGGCAGGGCCAGGGCAGTGATCATCTCCCTGTACTGGGCGCCAGTGAGGCTGCACGTTGAATCTTGTGCTCAGTTCTGGGCCTCCACTACAAGAGAGACATTGAGGTGCTGGAGTGGGTCCATAGAAGGGCAGTGGAGCTGGTGAAGGGTCTGGAGCACAAGTGTGATGGGGAACGGCTGAGGGACCTGGGAGTGTTTAGTCTGGAGAAGAGAAGGCTCAAAGGGGGGACATTATAGCTCTCTGCAACTACCTGAAAGAAGTTTGTAGTGAGGGGGAGTCGATCTCTTTTCCCAGGTAACAAATGAAACCAGTGGAAATTAGTCGTACAATAGGAAAAATTTCTTCACCAGAATGTTTGTCAAGTGTTGGAAGAGGCTGCCCAGGGATGTTGTTGAGTCACCATCCCTGGAGGGATTTAAAAGACATGTAAATGTGGCATCTGAGGACATGGTTTAGCTGTAAAGTTGACAGTTTTGTGGTTGGACTCAATGATCTTAGGGTCTTTTCAAACGTAAATGATTCTATGAGTCTACAGGGTGCACTGCAGACATACTCTGTTGTGTGGATGAAATTTCAGATCTCATTAAGTTCTCAGCTCCTATCTGCCCTGGGAAACAGATTGCATTTCTTGCTTGTTCTGAGCTTCTTTCCAGCTAGTCTTATATGACTTACATGGGCACTTCAGTTTCCTTCGCAGCCGCTTTGTTATCTCCCTACATGAAAATGCACACATTATGCGTATTTGCCTGTCTTCATCAGATTGGTCTGCATGATAAAACTTAAGCATCCTTGTTGTAAGAACAACAAATTTACATACAAAATGGGAAGCATATTGTGCTGTTCCCTGTCCCCAGTATGGTTTTTTCAGTGTATTGGACATTCACAGGTAAGGATAGATCAAATGTTACCTTCACTGTTTGCTTCTTTTAGAGCTTGTACAAGCAGAGCATCTTTAGAAAGCAGACTTTCAAGTTGATGTAGCTTCAGCAGAAGTGATGTAGTTATGCAGGTGTGTATCATCTCTGTAAACACATTGATTCCTCTGAGAAACTGTGTGTTGCAGTGTTTGTGTACATCTGAGTATGTTTGTGTACATGTGTGCCTAGGCCCAGACACAGTGTGATATCATAATCTAGGTTGTACAGCAATACCTGCAGAGAAGGCAGTTGTTTATGTAATTTATGTTGCTGCTCGGACTTATTCATCAGCACAGACAAGGTTGCAAGCTGCTTCACTGTTGGGATCTTCTGTTTTATGCTATGCTTGGAATCTATCCTAAGAGCCCACAGAATCCTGGCCCTTGACCAGAAATCCTGATTTGTGTTTTTACTAATCTATGTATTTGTTCCTGTGCTTTTACACTGACACTCTTGGTGGCAGTGTGTGCATTGCTTTCACATCCAAGCATCTGATGTGAGGTGGTAGCTAGCTCCTTCCATTTCCAGCTCAGTGCAAACCAGCACTTAAGCAGTCTTTATGATCAAGAAGCTCCAGACACAGGCAGGCTCAAGTCCAGAAATACAGTGATGGTGTAGGTGTATCTTCCAGTGCTTGCGTGGCACAGATAGTTTGTGTGATCAATAGTAAGATCGTAACTTTAAATGCTTGATGGTTGTAGCTGTGATAGGCAAGGCAACTCTCATGGATAAGGCAAACAGATCTCCACAGACACAAAGATCTCAGAGTATTAATGTCAGGCTATGTTTCATGCCTTCCAAAATGACATTGAAATGCTGGGCAGAACAAATACCGGAGATCATGCTACCTGCAGCTTCATATGAACTGAGGTGCACGTGACGTGATGCGGTCATTCCAGTGACTTTTCACCAGCTAGTTTTTTTCAGTTGAATCGTTCCAAATCCTTTGGCCTTACACTGTCAGAGAGATTAGAAATATTACAGGGAAAGATGGTGAATCAACTCTGAAATGCTATTTCAGTAATTTTGAACTCTCCCTTGATGAATTTGAATAAGAGGATGCTGTTGTAATGCGCTTCAGGTATTAGGTTGTAACGTTTTAACTTTTCTAATCTTGGTGTCAAAATACTAAATACCAAAGACTCAACAGTACAACTTTTGAGAAGTTACGTAGCAATCAATGCAATTCTGAATCTCAGTGATCATGTGAAACAGTGGTTTTAATAACAAATTCACACTCCTTAGCATTATAAGAGGTAGCTTGTGAATATTTATTCAATAGCTTTATATTTACTAGCAGCTGTTCTGAAATATTCAGGTAAGATACTCTGCCAAATGTCATTTGTGAGTAACACAGACACTTATCTATCGTAAACGATTTGATACTATAAATAACTTGCTTGTAAACAGGTGAAATGTGTACTAGTTTGAAATAGTGTTCTGAGTGGCTTTGCCCTGGTTTCAGATCTACTGCAAAGATAGCGAAAGACTTGTTTTGCTGTTCTGTGTTAATGTTTGCCATATTGATTTTAGGAAGCCATGTAGCGAAGTCTTGAGCTCATAAGTACATGGACTTACTGCAAGTTGAGGTAGTTGTTACTGGCAACCTCTTCTGCCTCCTGGCAAGACAGAAATAGAACATACAGTGGTCTTACGGCGTGTTGGTAGGAGGGCTATTTATCAGAAAATGTGCTACCCCTGGCGAGAACACAAAGCATACCTAAAGTAATTGTTTTGTCCTGTATACAAAGGGTGACGTTTATAAATGAGGCTGGTGGAAGAACATTAAGCATTCTTTTTGTAGAACAAACTGTTCTTAGTCATAATGTTTATTAGGCATATTCATCACAAAATATGAACTGTGCCCTTTTTGTGTACATGTTGTGCTTCCCAGTCTCATAACTGTAGGAGTGAGGCTTTGAGCAAAATGCTGTCTTTTAAATCCATTTTATCTTTCAGTTTTCTTCTGGTTTATTTCAGGTAAGTGTTTATTTCTGGTAAGTGTTCCTACTTACCAGAAATAATTTTTTTTCAGTATTTGGCAAAAATGTAATTATTCTAATGAACTGAGATTAATTTGCCTGCTGTTTTCCTGGACTTTTCTATGATTATTTTGTCTGCCCCTTTTTTCCAAGGGTAAATCATCATTTCAGTGCCACCTCGCTGTTTAGTTCAAACTGCTGTTTTATCTGGGTCTCTTGAAATCAGAACAGGAGCATGAACAGTGACAATCCGAAAGCTGGAATAGATGTTAGACTAAAATATTCTTCTGTGAAATGAGATATGTTTTTTTAGTACAATATCAAAATATGAACAAAAACAGATACGTGTATGTATGGTGTAAATTTGTTATCTCTGTTTGTAACGAAATAGTTGAAAAGTAGATGGAGTGGTTGTTTCATGCTGCCCACTCCTATGCTGTATTTGTTTAGCTCTCAAAACCCAACACATCTGTAGAAAATGCTGTCCCCAGATGGAAAGGGGACCAGTCAAGTATCTTAAGATTATCTGAGAGATCAGCACTCCAGCACAGTGGCTGCCCTGAGCTGCCCTAACTACAGCCAAATAATATCTTTTCCCAGGGTCCTGAGTTATCCCAGTTATTTGGATGAGCTTTGGCGCATACGGAGTGTGGAGTGTTCCCCTGCTGCTCATGTCCCGCAGGATGTGGATGCTGGGAGAGTTGCTGCAGTCCAGTGGGTGCTTAGTAACAGAATGATCCATCTAAACTGTGTTTCCCATGTCAAGCAGTCAAAGAAACTATGTTGTAACGCAGTGTTTGATATTTCAAAAATGTTGCCTTTAACACTGACTAGTCCTACTGAGTAATGAGGTCAACACTTTCAAGTTTGAATGTCTGCCATGAGCATTTTTCTCGGCCTCTTAAATTGTCCTGACTTTTAGGCATTGTTAAGCCCTACACTGATGATCTGCAAGTACTTAATCACTGCTGAAAGCCTGCTGAGCCAACTTGTATATTATCTAGATTTTGGCACTCTTAACTCGGTAAAACCGAAGTTTTGATGTGAGTAATTATTTCTTGGAAAAGCAGCCTGACTTGTATTTCCTGGGTCTGACATTGCTGTCCTCAGAGTGCAGTGCTGAGGGTAACTTCTGCAGAATTTTCACCATTACATGAGCAACTGCATATTTAATGGAAATTGGTGAAGAATTTCCATGTTTCATAGTCATGGAAAGGTTATGCAATAGTATTCAGGGATGTCAGAAGCAATGAGCATAAAATTATCATCAGGGTAAATGCTCAGGGATGCCCACCTAGAACATCACTGAACTAAGCCAAACACTTTATTCTGAAAAAAAAAAAAAGGAACTTGGAAGGCTTTCTAAAATGGTACTGTGGCAAAATATGTCCTAATGTAGGAGAATGCAAAAAAATCTCTTCTTACCCTTAATTCTGCCAAATGAGCACAGCATGCCTAGCTGGGAGGGGTTTTAGGTTTTGTTTTCTTTTCCCATTTGCTTTTTTCTTCTCTTAGGGGCAGGAATTTTTCCTGGTATAAATATTTTATGAGTTACAGATGCTTTTATTTACGAAACGTGTTTGAAAAGCTTCTGGCCACAGGAAGAATTAAAGAGCCGGGGAAAGCGTCTTTGCTTTTAATGTAAAGCTGTTTCATAATTAGCAGAAATGCTTATATCCAGCTGCCTTCATGGCTTACTGCCTTTGCTGCTTCTCTCTCCCATGAGCTTCCAGCTCCTTCAAACACGCTTCCTGCATTTACGTACACCTCTAGTGATTTTTGCAGTTGCATAGCTGGCTTGTGAATAGGCGTCAAGTTTTGCATCTCTTTTCTGCTTTTGCCTTTATTTTCAGAAAAGTTTAATTGCCTTTACACTTCTGATGAAGCATATCTGCAGTTTATGAGCCTAACAATGTTTCATGCTGTTTGAGGTGTGAGAGGAAGGAAGCAGGGGGCATTGAATCATTTTGGGTGAAAATGGACACACAGGAGTTTAGTTTTGGTAATTTTCACGTTTCTTTCAGCACACAGGCCTGGATCTCTGTCTATAAGTACTGCCCTTATGAAGTAAAGGATGATCTTTGATGTAACCTATGCACTGTATCTCCTGATATACTGGGTGTGCAAGGGAGAGGAGATGCTTGGTCTTCAGTAGACATGACCTTGTCTATTCCCCCATCTCTCTTCACCTTCCCTGTGCATTTCCACTCCCCCAGCCCTGTGTCCTGAGGGACATATAATTTCCTTGTGCCACTGGGTGAATGTCTCAATGCAAAACTACCAAACAAGTTGCTGTGAAATTACCTGAGCCCTTGGTTTACTAGCACGTCTGCTAGTCTGCAGATGTGGCCCATGTTCTTGCTCTCAGTTTAAGGTAGGAATAGGGTAGCTCACTTCCTAGTGAAAGCAAGCTGGCAATGCTGCATCTAATATGAGGTAGGAGCATAGACGTTCAGGGAAACTCTCTATGTGACCCTGCTTGCTTTGTGAGTGGCTTTTGTTGCCATGTCCTCATATAGCTCTTGAATGCATTGTCTCCAGACTGTGGTTGTTCTGCTCCCACTGCTCAGGTTTACTCTTGTAAGAACTGACTTTTTAACTCAGTGACAGGGCTGTCTAACCCGGCTTTCCTTATGGACGGAAATGCACATTGTGTGAGGTACCTCTATTCACTCCAGCTTTTATGGATAGTCTCAGTTTCACTGCCTTTAAAGGAGGTTGTGCTCTGTGTTAGTGTTTGTTTGGTTTTGGTGTTTCTATGTTGATGTTTTTATTTAAATTACTCCCCATGTTGCACTCTCAGGGAGCCTGACCTTCTGCCTGCATTGCATTCAGGCTAATTTTAGAGGCTGTTACGAGTTCCTCTATTTTTTATACTTAGGTAATGATTCACTTTGCTTTCATTTACACATGTATCTATCGATCTAAATGTCATTGATTTATATTAATAAGTAGAATGAAAAGGCTTTCTGACACAGACACACAGAAGTGTTACTAGTTTCACTTAGAGATGGAAGATATCCAGCAAACGGGTGAGTAAAAATGCATGCAGCAAATGGAGCACAATCGGGACTTGCTGAAGGTGTGCCCTACCTGCTGCTGTCCTGGGGCTATTGGCAAGTGCTCCTATAGACAACTGTCTGGAGGAAGATGGGGAGCGAAGGATGGAGCCTCTTCACATGTCTCTGGCTGAACACAGGGTAAGTTCCGCTTAATTCATAAGAAACGGCAGTCAGCGTTTGCTTTAAATGTTAACCCCATCAAGGAAAATTTGTCTTAGCGCCAGAATAGCACCCTCACCTCATCCTTGACCAAGTCCTGCAGTGGCGGTGGAGAGAGGCAGTGTGCATGGCAGTACAGTCATTGTGGCTCTTTGGTGCATGTTGCCATGCATGTTACTTCTCTGATGCTGAATCTCGTCTAAGCAGGGGCACGAGCTGCATCTGTTCAAGCAGGAGGAGTTTTGCTGCCAAGTGTCTGCTTCAGAAATGGTCTTCAAGAGCCCAGTGTTTGTTCCTGAAGTGCATGGGAATGTATATTGGTAACAGCTGAAGGTCAGTAGTGGTTACTTGTCTAGATGGTGCAGTGCCGTGATTCAGGTTATAGCAATGCATGAGAACAGGCTTCTGATTGGCAAATCCGAGCCTGTTAGTCAGCCCATGGGGAAGAGGAGCTTGTCATCTGGCCTGTTTCATGTGGATGGGCTATTGTGTGGCCCTGACCAGCAGAAATGTGGGCCAGAGAGCACTGGAAGGCTGACCTGCCAGGCAGCACGGGCGCTGAGCCTGCCCACAGGTCTGCATTCAGTGTCCCATCAGGACCAGGGGTGGTGGAAGCATAGAACAAGGGTCTGAGCTTTTACTGGCAAAGGGGGAGGCAGGGGAGAAGCCAAAGGGACTTGCTAAACCACGATGAAAGAAACATTAAAACAATACATGAGTAACTTGGCGGCAGGTGGGAGCTGGGGCTGGAGCAGCCTGTCCGGCTGCTGAAGGCTTCATACTGCCGCCATCTCCTGGTATGACTGTGGTGGGCTGAGTGTACCACGGCGCTGGGCCCAGCCTCGGCTGCCCAGGACCTCCCCCTAACACACCTGGAGGTACAAGCATGGGGACATGCTGTGCCTCTGAGTGGTGGAGGCTGCAGCGTAATGGGTCCCACATGGTGCCCAGGCTCCTGCCCACAGCCCCAGCACTGGGGTGCTCCCTCAACAGTCCCTGTTAGGTTTGCACACAGGTCTGCTGCTCAGTGGCATCGTAGAGGTAACGAGTGTCCCAGACACAACCCTAAAGTGTTTTCCGAGGATAAGAGGCTGTATCCGCAGCTGCAGAGACTGGCTGAGAGCTCATGGGTGGATGGCTCCTGCACAGCTGTCACCAGTCACTGGCCCCGACCCACCTCAGTGTCATAGCACAGCTGTCACACTGTGCTGCTGCCGGTGCCAGTCCTGGCTGGACAAACCAGCTGCCCCAGGACTAGCACATGCCTGGGCACATACCCAGCTCTGCTGCAGCAGCTCTGCTGTCCCAGATACTGGGATGGAGGGCTGTCCCCAGGCACCTGTCGGCTTCTGGAGTGCTAATGAGTACACTGCATAATTACGTGTTTCCTGTGGAAAGCAGGGCATTCCTGTAAGTCACTGTCCAGCCTTATTTCCTTTGTTTATTGTAACAGCTACAGAAAGCAGTCTCGCTCTGCCAGCAGTGAGGCAGCAGTCAGCAGTGATAATGATGCATCTTCTGCATGTGCTCTGCCCTGCAGTTGTGAAGCACAACTGTGCTGAGCTCCGATGGGGAGGACATATAAAACCGCTGTGTTCCTGTAGGAACTTCAGGGGGTGAATGTAAAACAGTGACAAGTGAACTACTGCGCAGTGCACTAGCATTCTGGAAAAGGTGTCCAGTGTTACATTTGCACTTAACACCAGAGTGGTAACTGGGTGCCACGGATGGCTCTTCTGCGGCACTGACAGGAATGATTTTTGGTGCTGGAGGTCACACTTAATGTAACACATCTCCCCCTATCCACTTTCTGGGTCAGATCAGGACTTCAGCCAGGAAGCAGAAGCTGTCTTCCCTCAGGTGCCACCCTTGAAACCTTCTGCAGGTGTGACCATGCTTTGAAGCTCCAACTGTGCCTTTTCAGTACTGAGATGTAAGTTCACGACAGGCCTGTGAGGGCCCCCCACCCATCAGACACAAAAGAACCAAACCAAGGTGAGGCTGAGGGCAATGCTAGAGAAAGCCAGGTCACTTCTTTCTTGAAATGAGTCTGGGGCAGCAGGCAGCATTACACCCTGCTCCTCACTCTTACAGAGTTCCTCAGAATGGGATTTTTGGACACATTTAGGTAGTGCCAGACTCTCTGCCTTCTGTGGTTACTACTTCTGTCAGCCTTACACAACGCTGACTCCAGCACACAAGGGATGTAGGAAAATTTGTTTTGGTTTCTTTTTGTACACAATGTACTAGCAAATGCAGCATTCAGGCACAGCTGAGTAACAGACATTCAAAACTGATCATAAGGTAAATTGTAGAAAGCAGACTTTATATGACAATAAACATGCAGCTTGCAAAAGAATTAACATAGTGTACTGGTATTAAAAACACATTTCCATGCAGAAACAGCTTACGCAGCAGTTTACAAGTTTAACCTCTGGCTGGAGTATGCAAGCCCTTTAAAGCTGGCATTCAAATTACCAGTAGCTTAATCAGGCATACTTACTTTTAAGTACAAAGTAACATCTGACTTAATGTTTACATTCACTAACCATCCAATCCAGCATCAAGGCACTTTCCTTGTCAGTCAGTCTGTCTCTGTTCCATGCCTCCGCTCACCTAGATGCACCTATCGGCACAGCAATATTCACTACCAGTAGCCTTGACAGTCTCCTTAAGCCCAAATAAAAGCAGCTGGGTCCTAGACTATCCCTCGCTGTATCAAAGTCCCCGTCTGAATTGACACTGTAAACAAGACTGGCATGTTAAAAAAACATGGCAAGTTGACTGCATCCATAGCGAATGTGCTTCGATGTGAAGAAAAGCAACATGTTACCAGTTTCAACACAGCAGAGAATGCTCGTCTACCTCGCCTGCAGCTGCCGGAGAACAGCAGCTGCTGCGGGGTGCAGAAGACGCTTCAGTCTGAGTAGGAGGACTTGGAGCTTTCCAGCCACCTGTTGACAGTTGTGCCATGGGTGTTTTTCATCTATTGTTACAGAAGTGTGCTTCTGCAGAGTATTGCTGACTCTGCTGTGAATATCCCCTTCAAAGTTGGCCTTGCAAACAGATGCAAGTACTGACAAAGGCTGCATTCTGGGAGGCACTCACTGCCCACCCTCTCTCTGCACTAAAATTAAGAGTGAGGGGAAGCAGGAAGCGGGCAATTGTTGACATCTGGCCCTCAGTCAATTTTATATTTTACAAATGCACCCTTGTGCATTGAGTCAGCACTGCTTTCATTTTAGGAATGGCTCAGATTGCACAAGTACTACAAAGGAAACAACAAGTGAAAGCAAACACACAAATGCATTTTAGATAATTTTTTCTTTTCTTTCTTTCTTAGCAGATCCTTTCAATTCTAAGGAAAAGAAATGGAAATTTGTGAGTTCAATGCAAGATACTACATTTTACCCTTCTCCAGACTTTTGCACTTCCACTTAACTGCAGTTTTCTGGGTTAGTGGCTGTAATTCCCAAATGGCTGCGCGAAAAAACTCACCATTTTTGTTATAAACAGCTTCCAAATAACATTAAAAGCAACTCTTGGAATTTAAAATGGCTACATGTACATGTACACGTAGCAAACAGAGGTTGCCAGGGATTAATGAAGATTTACAATCCATCAGTCAGGAGAACTTCTTAACATAGTTAAAGGAATGTATCCAAATAACAAACAAATGTCTCTGGGAAAATAAGCTAGTATATTTAGTCCCATTTAATGCACATAAATTACAATTTAAAATGTGCATGTCCTTGTACAGGGCTGGCTATTAACACTTTGTCAGTCTGGAGTTTCAGATCCCACTGTGAAGTCTATACCATAGCAGCATATATTTATGTGGGTCTTGGATGTTCAAGGCCTGGCACTAATTAAACAAGTTCAATTACTTAAGTTAAACCAGTATGGCTATTCCCACATATTGGGCACACTCATTTAAGTTTTAACCATCCAGAGCTGCTCACGATCTGCAATCAAAACTGAACCTGTAAACCCCACCACAGGCTTCTCCAGTGCCCAAGAACAGGACTCAGCCCTCACACACAAACTCCCTCCTCCTCCCAGGGCCAAAGGTTTTTCCCAGTCCTGGTGATAAGCATTTTGCTAGGTTGTTGTAGCACAGAGCAGCACATGCTTGTTACAAACTATCTAGACTAAAGCTTTAAAGAAATAAATAAATTTGATTTTTGTTTTTCTTTAACAAAGTCCATAAGAATTTTTGCTCTGCTGTGCTTTGCGCTGCCAGGTTAAGGCTTAGCAGGCAGTTTAGTTCGCTACGGTCAGGCATATGAAACAGTCCCAAGACTTTTACTACATTGGAAGGGGATATTCCCATGTTAACTGCCCTGAAAGTGAGCCAACACACCCCAGAAACAACCTCCTGTTCTAACAGAAACACCACAACAGAACTATTGAGACAAATACATTCACTTGTCTTTTAAGCTGAGGAGCAGTTAGCCAGCCTGCACTTAAAAGATGTTTCAGGCATGTTAATACAGGAAAAATACTCCATATTTCTACTAGCCTGCCTTCCCTGCCGCTAAAGTAAAAAGGTCTTCTCTCACCCCCACCTGAAAAATTCCAGTCCAGGAAATCAAGATGGACATGGAAATGGCAATACTGAAGTGTGATTTAATAATGCCTTTATTTTGTAAAGTGCACCCTAGTTACTGGGAGGGGAGAAATCTTTTTCTTTAATCACTGTGTTAGAGCCAAGTTCAGAGAATTTAAGTGGATTGCTATCATTACATTACAGACTCTAAAAATCTGTATGCAACTGTTTGATACAATTAGACTGTTACAATCCAAAGTACAAAATCAAATTTAAACCCAGAATACTGCATGATACAGTATTTGGCACGTAGGTTTACAAACAAGCCATAAACCTGTTATTCGTGTAAACCTGCCTCGTGGCTTGAACAAGCTGTTCACCTACCAGCATCTCCTGCTTAGTCTTTAGCATTTTATCCCTAGATAAATGCAAAAGCCTTAAAGATATAACTCTGCCAGACAGAATTCTTTCTAGGATACACTTCTATATAATTCTGTGAGTTTATCACCACTGGCCCATAAATAACAAAGGATGCCAGAAGTAACAGGCCAGAACTCTTTTTAGTGCAGACCTTTAAAAATAAGAATCTCTTGACACTAGTTGTTTCATGTTGGAAATGGCCCATGTAACAGCAACTGAGAACAAAATGTCTTCCCTTTATACAACGGAAAGGAAACCAGCAATTTCAGGAATAACTGAAGTTACCCCTCAAATATAACACATGGTATCAAAAGTTAGTATCACTGGATCACAATCAGAAAAAAAAAAAAAGGGCAAAAAGCCATCAGTGTGCTTTTAAAGACTTCTATACCTTTGTCGCAATGTTCAGACTAAGCAGCCAGGTTGTGACCCACAATATCTCAGCGATGAGGAGGTGGATTAGATGCATATGGCTGCAGGGCAGTTCTAATAGGCATGCACACTGCTCAACAGAGACTTTCCCTTTCACTTGTGGTTTCTATAGTCACTATGAACTTTGCATAGAGAAGACAACCCATCCCCCAGTAAAGTAACTGCTACTATTTTCAAAGAGGAATGTGTTCTGACAAAAGAATGCTCCTTCAGTCTCTGAAAAACCCCCACAGATGGTCTCTGCTGTCTTGTGACAGCACTGTTCTCATTATGCCCTTGCTCTCTGGGAGAGAGTTTGAAGGTGCTGTGGTGGAGTAGAGAGAAAAGGAAGGGGACTGGTTTGAAGAAAGGTGTAGTTACAGTAAGCTGCAACATAGCCTTTTAGTTTAAAAAAGTGCCCAGATAAAAAAATACCACTGGGAGACAGGAAATGTGGAATAATTGAAATGTTATTAAAAATTCTGCATTCTTTATCTGTTTTAAATAGTCCAGACCTCAAGAGGTAATCTAACGAATTTAGCATTGAATTTTTATCACAAAAGCAGAAGACATACGTGAACATTTGTATGTACACCTGTCCTTCCATGCAAGCTGGCAGATGAGGACAAGGCAACTTGAAATGATACTGACACCTGCCTTTCCAGGGCCCTTACCAAGTGCTTTGCAGAACAGCAGCACAAGAGGTCACAGAACAAAAGGTGATCTTAAATACATAGTTCTTTTGCTGAAGGAGAACCAAAATATTTGTTTTATTCTCACAACACAGCATTTAGTGTTTTGAATTAAGGATTTATTAGTGTCAGATTAGAAAGCTGACTAGACTAAGTTAAGGTTAAAAAAAAATGCAAGAGTGCCATAAAATTCCTGGTTATCACTGGAGAAGGGATTTATTTTAATGTAATTTCATTTTTCCTTAACCCCTAGTAAAGACAGTCTCCAAGAAATGCATCTTCTTCAATAAAATGCAAACTGTATGAAACAGGGTAAAAGTGAGAAGAAGAATAAAGAATTTTGACAACCATGTAAGTGTTGTGGCTCATGATTGCTACTAGAGAGCAATCAGAAAAATGGTAAAAACTTACAGCTTGTTACTTGCTTCACAAGCTGTAATCCACAAAGGTGCACTTAATAAACAGAGGCAATTTATATGACAAGAGGGGTATGGTATAATCTGACAGTGATTTGGGCAGAAAACTTCCAAGTAACTGTTAATTAGTGTTTTTATCTGGATTTTTAAACTTTTGAATACAAGACTGAAT
Organism: Psittacus erithacus; assembly: GCA_009867235.2. Taxonomy (NCBI): domain Eukaryota; kingdom Metazoa; phylum Chordata; class Aves; order Psittaciformes; family Psittacidae; genus Psittacus; species Psittacus erithacus. Next base: position 14,169 of record WYDI02011934.1, read on the forward strand.
TACTGTGCGTCAATTTGCAAGGCACATTTTTAGGCCAAATTAGTATACAGTTCATCTGCATGCATATCTAAATGTAGACAGAGTATCAACTGCTATAGTAGCATTCAGAGTCAAGCAATCATGGTGTTTTCCTATTTGCACACCATAGCAAGTTCTATTTAATTGTTCTAATTTTTAAGTGAGGATGGACATGATTTGCATGTCTGGTAAATGGGAAACAGACACTGGGTCAAGTAAAAATCCAGAAAGTCAGTCAAGGTACTGAAAGCATACGACAAGTATTCTTTGACATTAGAATACTAAGCTTCAGTCTTACTTTTGCACAAAGATGCTCCAAGCAACTAAAGCTGGCTTTTTAGGCTTGTACATGGTCATAAATTGACATATTTCTTCTAGGTGGTCTACTGGCTGATGTGATTAATTGAAACTTGCCATTTTCAATTACGTGTAAATCTGATATGATAAGATGCAAAATCCCCAAGGTAGCACAAAGGCTTATTCAGCTATCCAGACAGAAGATTTTATGTAGTGCATAAAAAGTTAAGTCTCCAGTAGGTCTGGACTGCAAATCTTCCACAAAAACAGTCCTTATTGTACTTTGTCATATTACTCTTCACTTAATTTCAATATTTCTATCTTCATTCAGATAAAAATACCTAGCTTAATTTATCAGAAACACAGGAGAAAGTGTGAACAGGCACTAATGAAGGCCTAAACCAGAGCCAGTCTCTTCTCTCACTGTGGCATATAGCCCCCTTGTCTCACAGTCTGTGGGAGGTAACTTTTTGGCATTTCATCAACTGATGGTGGATTTCCTTCCACTATTTCAGGTATCACATTTTGTCCTTCAGTACTTGCCTGTAAAGCATCTGATACAGCTGCTTCGTGTGTATTTTTTTCCAGCCCAAGGCCCAATAGCTGTGAACTCTGACCTGAGATCTGCAGTTGTGCAAATCCAACAATATCCCCCTCATTAGCAGAAGTGATTTGCTTCATTGTTTCAAAGCATGGCCTGTCTGGGTTGGTTTCATCCTGAACACCATTTTGTTTGAAATACTGCTGCCTCTGTGTTGTACTGTCACCTCCTCCAGTGTGATCCTCTGATCTCTCTTCTGAATCCAGCAGTGGCTGAGTCGACTCAGACCTTGAAAAGACTTGCACAGGTGTTTGGTCTCTGTAGCCGTTAAGTACTACAGTTGAATACTGTACAGTGCTTGAAGTGTTTTGTGTAGTTTCACCTTCGTCGCTGTCAGAGACACTTTGCCTAGGAGAAGACATGCATGAAGATCCTCCAATACCACTGCTGTGCCCTTCTGAAGTACTTTTTTCCTTTTTAAGTAAGTCAAAGGGTTTTAGATCTTGTTCCGAAAAAGACTTCTTGTCATCAGCTTCTATTTCTACGACACTTACATCTGTGAAGCTACCTTCTGGATACATCTGATCTTTGGAACTAAAGTTATGCTGAAAGAGAGAGATGGATATTGCCTAAGAGGAAGGTTATGTTCAAAATAAAAAAATCTTGTTAAATACCTGAATTTTTATTCTGTAATTTTTTCAAGTTTCTTCATTTAAGTTTTTTCCTTGCTAAGTTTGGCAGTATCTCCAAATTATCTATTATGAAGGATGTAGCTTTGTTTCCAATACAAAGCCTTACTTACGCAACTATTCTGAAAGCCCAGCTGGTGTGCAAGCTTTGCTCTAATTTTAATTATTCTTAAGAGCCATAAACATAGAACCATTTGCTCTGCATCACAGGAATACTGCATATTGAGACCCATACTTACCTTGTTTCCAATAATGCATTCAATGGCTGTTCTTCACAGAAGTTAGAGTTTATTGTACAGAATTTGCTATGTCATTCACCCCCAATGGGGCATAAATGTTGCTGCCACCTTGTCATGCATGAGTAACTTAAAAGTTTTCTCTCTCATTCATGATTTAACTGTGCAAACAAATCACACTTGAGGGTTTTAAGAATGGGAATCATGAGTTCCATTTACTTAATCCTGATTTTCCATGAATGAGTACAGTAATCAGGACTTGACCCTTCCAACTACTAAATTGAATACAATTCACAATGTTAAAGCCTGCTCTACACTGTGAACTTGGGCTAAGGGCCATGTATTTCTAATGCTGAATCTATTACTGCAAAAGAACTCTTATAACCATATTGTACCGCAATGTCATAAAACGTAACATTCAGGGTTTGTTTCCTTGAAATCCACGTGTGCTAGAAGACAGAAGACTTCCACTGGTTAGTTTATTTGAAACCTTGTGGACTAGGGAAGTAGAGGATGCAGAAAGATGAGTATTACCTTAGCTGGAACTTGAGGAGACCACTGAGCAATGTTACTTTTGGATGGATCAGGGACAATAGGCCAGATATGCTTTTTAATTCTGTAAAGGATTAAAACCAGAATAGAATTACAAGATGCAGTTCCCAAACTCCTATGTTAGTAGCAAGTACTGCATAACCCAGGACACTACTCCTTTACACAGGAATTTTGCAAGAGTATTTATTTCCAAATAGGAATGCTTCCTGGAATACTTTACATCTCCGTAGGAAGCTGTACTACTTAGCAGAACACAGCAGTACACTTGTAACTGCTTCACACACTCGATGTAGCCATCCAACATAAGGCAAACCAACAAACAGTAATGAGTTAGTGAGGGATTTTAAATTTTATAGCACTCTAGAATCTACAGAGCACTTATCTGGTTAAAGTCTATGACGCATGTCAGTATAAAAATACAATGTTGCTTCTTTAAGGTATCAATATCACAGCTGTCAATATAAGCCATCTTCACAGCTAAAAATAAAGTGAATACCTGAAGAAAAACTTGCCTGGTCATTTGTAACTCAACTCTCAAGTTTAACAACATAGTAGAAAAACAAATGTAGTAAAACCAGATGTTTCTGTAGGTAATTCACTTCCAACCGAGCTAACTTTGAAAACAATGCATTTATCCCGCTCTTTAGACGAGGTGCAACAACAGATGCTCTGTAGGAGAACTCTGACGAAAACTGCAAGATGGGCTTTGCAATTGACATCCATTAAGAACAGATTTTAGGAACGGCAGGGAGGTCAGAATGAAAAGGGCACAAAATGCTGTCTTTGATTAGAAAGAAAAGATAGTTGACTGGGGACATGGGATATGTGCTACTCCTTGCCAGAGAAAAGACTTCAGCAATAAGCACTCAGCTAAAGCCACATACAAGGGCTCTGTGGTAGGCAGAGAGAGCAAGCGGAAAGAAGATGTTACCCAGCAGGGAGTAAACAGGCAAAGAGTTTGACTGAGGTTATGCAAGGTAGTTAAGTAAGACGCCTGCCTGATTTTTTTGGCTGTCAAACTTAAGGTTTGCTAACACTGTAATTAAATAGCTCAAATACAGCCAGCAAACAGATCATCTGTGCTTCACAAACTAAGCACCATCATTCCACTCTGACATGATGATGAAGAAAACAACACAGAAGATGTCATGATCACAATTTAGCAAACATAATCCTCATCAACTCTAGCAAGAAAAGCAGCAATTGCCACGCAGGATTGAGTCATGGAACATTCAGGTTGTGTGCTAATCCTTATCAGTAAGAAATTAATATCAGAAAAGGCAAATTTCTCAAGGAAAAAAATGTTTATCACTAGTGAACATATGTGTGTTTTACCTTCTTTTTCTGATCTAGCTGCAGAATATTTACTTGTGTTGAATTACTGCCATCTGGTATTCCCAGAAATATCAGAAACGTATGAAAAAGATTTCATTATACTTACAAGTCACGTTTGTTGAAGCAAAACAGAACTCCGAGGAGCACAATCAACAGGAATGCTAGACACACAGGTACAACTATGGCTTCAATCTCTCCTTTCCCTGAAGGAAATGAACAGAAGCAGTTATAGCTCACTTTGACATTTAAGGAACTCAGCAGCAGCATGCATTTCTGAAGGGACAGGGAGAATCTGAAACTGAATACACCAGCAGCACTTAGTCTTAAGATTCACCTTCGGAAGAACCTTTCCACCATATGAAAAGAGCCTGTAAGTGAAAACACGAAAAGCTTTGTCCCAACAATCTAATGCCTTGCACCAACAAAAAACCCCAGGTTGCTCTAGAAGTTATAATACTGACGAAACAAGTAAATTTACAGTTGGGCACATACGACAAGAACATCTATGTGAATTCTTTTGTGGTCCAGGTGTTTCAGTGGCCTTATGGCTGCCGTAACATCATCACAGGCAAGTAAGTAATGTAAGCAAAATCACTAGTCATCTATCAGTTTATTCTGTACATGGAAATATCCTCTGACTACAAACATGTAAGCTGCACTATTGTTATGTATTCCTTCCAGTATTACAGACATTAAGTAGAAGTTACAGAACGCTTAGGGAAAAACAACACTATACAGAAAAAGAATATTAAAACCTGCCAAATCTAAAGAAGTGCTTTCCACAACTAAGTTGAATTAACATTGTTGCTCTTACTATTACAAATATGAAGCACTCTCTACAGCTGAACATACAATAAACGTCACTCTTCAAAATGAGTCTCTGTAGAGAACTGTAACAAACTTTAATAGTGATATGACTGAGAATGTGGAACCTGATGAAGAGTTGCAGGAATGGCATGTACTGACTGGCACCTAGATTAGCAAATCAAGATCCCAGTAACTATTCTCTGCAGCTTCTCAGGACACTCATGTCAGGATAATAAAGGCCAACCTACCTTGAGATTAAAACAAAAATTATGGACTCTTAAGACCAGGGTAGGAGCCATCACACACCAGAAGAGAAGACTGAGTAAATCCTAATGGCTCACAGAGAGTTGGGACAAAATAATAGTATAATCCAAAGTATACATAAAACACTCCCAAAACAGTGTTTACCAACATAAAAGAGTAATCCAGGATATTGTCCTCTGTACAGTCGGAATAACAGTGACTAAACTACCTCTTTGTGACCGAGTACTATCTAGGTAGCCTACCTAGGCTACCTGGATATCATGCACCTAGTGAGTATGACTTTGACTGAAATGTTTTCTTTAATAAAGTTGCCTTCCCCTCCTATCATATCTTGCACAGAACCTTGCGATAGTGTTGTAACATTACTTCCTACTTATAATTGTGCTGCTTTTCCTTACCAAATTTTTGTGTAGTAAATGTAAAATCAGGACCACTCCTGCCTCCTTCATCTGTGTATGCCATCATCCGCACAGTATACAGTGTGTCACTGGCTAGAGAAGAAAGGGTATACTCTGTCTTGGAAGGATCCACTGTCACAGCTGAACAAAGGAAAAAAAAAAATTATACTAGTTTTCTGTAGTTGATTAGATCTCCACAAACACAGTAACATAGTCCTAGTCTTAGTAGAATGAATGGCTGTATGAAAAATACAACAGACATAGAAAGACTACAGGCTTGTATAAGAAATGCTAAGATACATTTATTTCTGTTCAAGTGTCTAGATTTAGTCTCTTTCTTGATGTTATTTTATGTGTTAATTTTTTGTGGGTTTGTTTTTTTTTTTTTGTTCCCCCCTCCCACCCCACAACGCAGCTACAAAACAAAACCAGTAGTAATGTTGAGGCTTAAAGGTCTCTAATAAGCAGAACACACATCTAACTAGAAATAGCCAGCTGCTAATTAGAAAAACACTGTTAACAAGCAGCAGAGCAGGCGTAAGTAACTGGCCCTTGCGATTTAAGCAAATCTAAAAATTAAAAGATTTTGATAGTGCTAACGCCCTGTCTTATGCCTGCTGGTAGTACACACTGATGAGAACAAAAATGCACTTCGAACAAGATTTTTTACAAGATGTATTGATCTAGGGCTCAAGAAGGATTAAAAATACCTCCCCTTTTTTTAAGGCTTTATCTTATTTGAATGCAGTCAACTTCTTTACAGCTCGAATGGTCCAGCTTTACCTTGCTACACCAACATCTCATCCTGTATTTAGATAGAAAGATAGGAGCAAAGTACTCACCAATCAGCTTTCAGCAACTAAACTCAGTACCCTTTTATACACAGACTGAATGTTCTGAATCCTTTAATAGGGACTTTTCTGTTTGGTACAGATGCCTCGGACATCAGCTTTATGTTATCAGAACTGACTGTCAGCCACACTTGATTCTGTATCTCTTTTTTCAGGAACATGAATTAGGAAGGAGACAGATGGAATATTTTAATGCCACAAAGTACTTCTCTGCTTTTTGTTACCTGTTTCATTTCCATCTATAGTTTTGTAAAATATGATATAACTTCTGATAAATCCATTTTGTTCATCCACTGGGAGATGGTTCCACGTCAAAACAGCTTCAGCTTTTCCTACTTTTTTTGTCTGAACGGTTGGTCCTTTCGAAGGACCTGTAATGGGAGATGAAGATTAGTTTCTGTGCACCCTTGAATCCACAGAAACAGTGTATTAATTATAATCCTGAACTGGTACTGTGTAAAAACTTCAACGGAATAGCTGGACTAACACATCTGCACAGCATGACTTTCAGACAACACAGAGAGATGTTCTGTTCCAAAAATGTTTTGGAAGAGAAACCTCCAGGAAGAAAAAGATGTGAAAAACAGTAATCAGCACATCACACAAAATCTTCAATTGAAGGTAATTAATCTTGGCTTGATACTTGAATTTGAAAATACAACAGCATATAATTATTACTATATCAATAAAATAATATACTCATGCCAAATTATCTGATAAATGTTGGAAAAAGGCAAAGAGTCAGCCACAGACATCTGTTTAACTCCTAAATACTGTAAATAAGCAGAATGGATGTGAATCAAATGGACAAGATCAATTATAACAGACAACCCTCAAGTGTTGGACTACTTTTCATTATGTAGCCCACATTAAAGAAAAGGTCTCATTATTTTTAGTCAAAAAAGTCAGTTTACATGCTTCAAGATGACTATTTTGTACTTACGATCCTGCTGAAGATAAGCTTTCACAGACTGTCCACTTCCCTGACCGTCAGCATATAGAGGGTACACAGTTATCAAGTAACACTTGAAAGGCTTTATATCACCTAAAAAAAGATATTAAAAAACGTGCAGTTTCAGATAGTCAAATTCCTCACCATCTTTCTTGTTTACTTCAGATACAGGGTTCTGGGTTTTGGCTGTATTATTAACTCCAAAATATTAACTGATGTATTAATATAATAGTTGACACTGAAATGCTAAATTTAATAAACAGACTTCATAGAAGTTTGTAGTTTTGTTTGCTTGCTTTTTTTTTATTTATTTTAAATAGAAAGCCTTTATCTGTCTGCAGCACTGAACCACAAAATTACTGACTTGAGGTACTGATCACAATCTGAAAAGAACTGTAAAGCTGATGAAGTTTCATTATTTGAACTGCAAGAGGGATCAGAGAATTTGATTTTGAAGGAACTCAACCTTTTCACTTCTTTAATGGTTTCCAAGAATGAGAAGACTAAAACAAAAATGCAGATAAACCCCTTGCTGTTACATAACAAATTTCAACAGGAAAGCTCAGATAAAATTCTGTACTTGACAAAAACACACAGATACCTCTATACCCATCGTAAACTAACAGATGCCCTCAGCAAAATCCCAGATTCCTGTCTCACAATAAAATTCTAGTAAGTATGAGAATTTTCCTTACTTTGAGAATACTTACTAGGCTTAGAGAGTGTTTTACAATGCATTTTGTAGACTTACAAGCTAAATACCTTTTAAGTATGTTCCTTGAACATTTCCTGGTTCATTTTGCCATTCTACGATGCAGTCTGAGCTGTTGGACACTAGACACCATTCAATCACATATTTAAGAACGTAACTGTTAGGAGCTGTCCACCCTACCCACAATTTGCCATCTTTAGGTAGTGTTCTAACATTCTTCACAGGAGCTGTGATGGAAGAAAACAGAAAGGTTACATGTACTGACAGTTCTTCCACTACATATTCATAATGATAGCTATTTTGTCAAATGTGGATTCTTTTGAGTTATTGTAATGGTGACAATTTGACAGAACCTAAGTAAACGTAAAAGCCATTTTCTGAAATACAAGCAGCATCAGGCTATTTAGGAACTGGAAATTACTCAGCTTCTCTGTTCTCAAACACAGCAGGTTGCCTTACTGCACAGTAAAAATACTGTCTCTTCCAAAATAGAGGGTTTATTTCAGAGAGATATCAACTTTGAGACACTTCTGAATTCCTGTTCTAATATTTACCCTCTATGCACATTATCTTACAAAATACTTCTATCTGCAATACCACTCCTTGAAACATACCCTTAATTAGTTCATCTAATAGTTCTAGAACCTGTGGCTCTCCTTTGGTGTTTAGGCTAAAAGCATCATCTGCCTATATTCTTGTTTCTTTGCTTCCTATCCTGGTAGTGTTCAGATTATCTAAAAGGAGGCTGGAAGTAAGGAGAAACCAGCCTATAGTTACTACTACTGGATGATGAAAGGAACAGAGTAAAAAGAAATATGAGCAGTAGGGAAACAGTGGAAGGAGATGACAGAGCAATCAGGCAAGATACTGAAAATGTGGGAGAGTGAGAGTGGAACAAGAAAATAAAGGGCTGAGGGGAGATCAGAAAGCCTAACAATGGTGAGATGGTATATACAGGAGCTATAGGATGCTTTCTTCCCCCACCCTTTGATTTTTTAAAAAAGAAAACAAAAATGTCTGCCATGCTATGAAAAACCATAGGCAATATAGCGTGTGGTAGCTCTACAGATCAAAACCAACAGCAAAATAGCACACACAGCCTTAAATGAACCTGTAAGTATAAAAATCCACACATTCCCCGGTATATAAATGGCAGTATAATTATAAGGAATATGACAGTAGATACATTCAGTAATACTTTAATTATGTGTCTCTATTAAAGGTATCATCTTACAACACTGAAGATTTCTTAAATCAGAAGCCATGCAGATGCGTTTGAAAGAGATATTACTAGTTACTAACCTTTTGAATTACTTGCTGGGATAAGTAAAACCGATGGAGGGGATGCTCCGGCTCTGTTACAGGCAACCACAGTCACTTCATAAGTTCCATTTGGTATCTTTAATGTAAGGTCAGTGGTATTAACACTGTATTTCTCTGGTGGACTAGAGGGAGACGACTTGGCTCTGACAGTCACTTCATACTGCAAGATTACTCCATTGGCTTCAAATGGCTTCAATGCCTGTTAGAAACACATCTTTGATTATAACGACACTGTACAAACGTGACTTAACCTTTATTGTGTTTAATGCGCAATTTAAAAATCTGAGAGCAAGACAAGTTACATAGATTGAATAGCTGTGTGTTTAAGGAAAGCACAAATAACCTGCATTCATTTCTGGAAAGCATTAACTTCTGAAATTATTTCAGATTTAAATCCTATTTTTCTTGGCTTATCTGTAAAAGTACCTCTAAACTTACCTGTTAAATACCCTACAGTTTAATAAAAGTTATTCTGTAAAGACTGCAGAACATGTACTGATAAAACCTGCATTTTATGTGACTTTACCACACACAACATTAAAGAAATCTCACATCTTAAGCTGAGTTAAATCCTAATGCAAACCAGCCTGAGTAGTCATCTTCTATTAATGTAGAAAAATACTTGTGTTAGTAATAGTTTCTGTGTAACAGTATTAGTTTTTAGACAACTCAAGAGAAAATTGTTGAAACTGTAAAGTAGCTCCAGTTTTCCACTTTTAAGTTAAATAATGTCAGAAGTAGCAAGTGGCATACGAGTTCCATCACAAAATGACACCGTATCAATATACGTGGAACTTCACGCAAGCCACCTAGTAATAATAGACAGTTGATCAAATGTAACGAAGTTCACGGACCAAAAGAAAGCTTTAAATGGGGGCCAACCATACCTGCACTTGGTTTCTCAACTGAATTAATAAGCCAACTAGACACAGCCAATGTGTTGGTTTCTCAACTGAATTAATAAGCCAACTAGACACAGCCAATGTGCAGTGCTGTATCTAATAAGTTGGGCCTCTGGGATGTGCCTACGCTTAATGGATTTTGCAGGTGAACTACCCCTGTTCAGACAGCATTACAAAAGTTTTAGGATACAGCAGAAGGCGTAACATGGAGGCTTACTTCGTTCAAGAGAAAGTTTCCAATTCCACCAACTGCTTAAGGACAGCAAGTCAGGAATCTGAAAGTGGATTCTGTATACTCTGGATCACAGATATATATCAGTTAACTGCTGGCCTTTACAGCTGTGCTTTTAAATTTTTCCACAACTAAATATTATAGTAAGAATACTAAGGGAACTTCTCATGCTGATAAAACCCATACTATCCCAGCTTCTACCCAAGCTTGCTGAAGTAAATTTTGACACTTAGAACCTCGTGTTTTCACAAGGATACTCCATTCCTGCAGTTTGCCATGTTGCTTTACCTTCCACATCAGATGTACAGTCCAGGAAGGTGGTGAGTGAGATACATCAATGGTCCTCCATATGGGTGGTCCTTTAGATGGTTCTGATAGAAGAAACAATGAATTCACCCTTTGACTACCATCAGACACATACCTTTTTCTTTTTTAATAAAAGCATATTCAAAAAGTGTATCCTTAATTTCTCAAAGAAAATAATGCCTGGTATATTAAGTGGAACACCTGCATAGAAAGATTTCCTGAGGGGATGAGCAAAACACCAGCTGTGCTTTAAGTCTAACATACCAAACTGAGAGTCACCATGCTGAGCAACTGCAAGAATGGGCTTAAGATGACAGCGCTGAGTGAGGCCAAACCTGCACTATGCAGCCTGTATCCGGAACCCCAGCCCTGCATATCTGTACACTGCAAACTTTGCTATGGTCTGTAGCTCAAACACTCTTCCTAGACCTCAAGTCTCCTAAAAAAGGAAAAGTGCAGAAAAGTTAACGCAGAGACAAATTTCTCCTGTGAGTATTCCCCAGGTTTCTTATACCCTTCATGCTAAAATGGTAACAGCACTGCAGTAGTTTTTTCCAACACAAAAAGTAGCACTAAGGAACAAACAGGATATTACAGAAAGGAGAATAGGAAGACTGTGAGCAGGAAAGGCTACAGCATATGGGAGGAGCCAGGAGTGTGGAAATCAGGCTGACAGGAGTTGAACAGATATGAAGTATTTGTAACAACTGGAGGAAAGAGTCCCTACTGGGTATCAAGATCAGAACTGGAATGTCCACTTGTTGGCTCCATATGGAGTAGGATCAGTATAAGCCAGAAACAAAACTAATCTTGCAGGCTATCACAGTAGAAATGAAATGAAAATGGGACCAAGCTAAAGTAGTTTCACTCCTCACAACTCCAGAAGAGTTTGTAACCGATAACCAACAAGTTCCTGGAAAGATAAGACAAAATCCCCACACCTTTTAATTCGCTCTGAAGCCAGGTATCACCAAGTGGTTTGCAACGTGTTCTACACTGTACCACACAACATCCTTGTCTCTAAATTGGAGAGACATCAATTTGATAGGTGGACCACTCGGTGGATAAAGAACTGGCT
>WYDI02011934.1:26898-50878 GCA_009867235.2 Psittacus erithacus
TGTGAGGGTGGTGAGGCACTGGAATGGGTTGCCCAAGGAAGCAGCGAATGCTCCATCCCTGGCAGTGTTCAAGGCCAAGCTGGAGAGAGCCTTGGGTGACATGGTTTAGTGTGAGATGTCTCTGCCCGTGGCAGGGGGGTTTGGAACCAGATGATCTTAAGGTCCTTTCCAACCCTAACTGTTCTATGATTCTATGATTCCCAATGCTGCTGCTACTGATGATTCAGGAGGAAACCAAACAAGCTTTTAAAATCAAATCCCTTTGAGGGTGATTTACTGTATCGAGAAAACCGAGAAATCTGAGTGCATACACCTACGAACCAAACCTGTTCTGCTGGATATAAAGACCCTTGGTTACAGTCAGTATTTGGAAATACAAAGTATATGTTTTCCGGTAAGGATCAGGTAGTAAAATAATTGTCAAAAGATTTCAAAATTGCTTTACATTACTCTTCAGCATCCTGACTGTACATTTGTACCTCTGCAGTTAAGGAATCCACTGAAACTTCCCTTAATAGTTACAGTACTTCACACTTGGAAACAACCACATGGAAACACAGACATATACCTTCCTGAATGCAATAGTGATAATACACCTGTATCTACATAGCTTGCTATGGAGATAAAAGCCAGATCTTTTGAAAGCAGAAGGCAAGCAGCTGTGGAATCTTCTGGGATATGGATCTAACTGTCTTCCACAAAGTATATCTTCTGAAAGTCAGTTTTATAATCTTATTGAGGGAAATAATAGTGGTGTAAGTAACTTAAGTGTCAGGTGTCTGCCCATCTTATTTAATCTTTGCAGAAGGCAACTGTACAGTAAAAAACCCCCAAAACACACCAAAACCAAAATCCCAACAAACTAGATGAGGTTTTGGTACAGGTTTTTGCCAAACCTGCAACCTGAAGTCTCTAGCCCAAGCCTGACATTTGGTAGAAAAATGATCAAGCAACTACAGGCCTTATGAGCTTCTTTCCAACTGAAGTTATCCCACTATTCTATAAATTTTTAAGTGTATCTACACATTTACATTTATATAGTTGTGTGTAAGCAAACTCAGGACAAGAAACTGTTTTACTATCAAGTTACTGTACAGTAGCTAAAAACACTAACTGCAAGCAGTGTAGAAGTCTGACTATCCTGCTATTATTAGGAAGGGTACCACCAACAATTTGTTAAAATGCTGCTCTATTAGAACAGCTACTAGAAAAGAGATTATTTACATTTGCAATGCATCACAGCTAATGGCACAGGTCTTCCTCAACAGTTTATTTTACCTTTAGCAAGAAGCAAAATGCCCACATGTTGGGTGTTCTGACACCAACAGAGGTTTAGATTCAGTAACATACCAGTTAGCACCTCTCCAGCATCTACTAAAGACATTAAATCAGTTCCAGTTCAGTCTAAGTGGCTATTCAGGTGAATTATAAAAGGAAAATGGACTACAGAAAGGTAAGCCTGAGGCTTTTATTTGGAGAGCAAATAAAATGGCCAAATGCACAGGTCTAAGTTGTGTTTGTTTCTACACTGCATGCATTTTTGTTCTGTTACAAGAAAATGTAGGAATTCACTATCTGAGAATACTGTAACAAATACATGGGTGTGATTTTAATGTCAAGTGTTCCAGTAACTACTGCTCAGTTATTGTTGTGCAAGTTTATTTTGTATAAGTTTAGAGTTGATGCAACAATTGCGAAGTCATGAAAGTGCTGCAAAACAAAATAGCCAAAATTAGGGGTAAAAAAAAAAAATCAGTAACAGAAAAAGCTAAACATATTCAACTAACAGTTCTGGCACAACTCAGTGGCAGAATGCACAGTCTTTGTACTTCAGAATAAACTCTCAGGAGAGATTCCGAAGTGGGGAAATATTGCAATGAATTCGATAATCTGTGATGTATATTAAATTCATAACAGTGAGTTGTAGTTACTTGAATGCCGCAGTACATTTCAAGCAATGTATGTGTTGATGAGCAACTGGAAATGATTAATGAAGTTAAAAAACATGCTGTGTAATGCAGTGGACACAGATCTTAAGACGATACAGAGTGCAGTAACAGTCTCAAGTGCCGCTGTCCTGAAGAAATGTGAATGAGTCCAGTCCAATGCAGCATACCTGCAGATCATACAGTTCAGTAGTAAGAGAATTTCAGAGGCAACAAAATTTCGTAACAGCTGACTGGAGCATCACAAGATATTAAAAAGCCACGGAAGTTGACGAGCTGGTTGTAGTGTGAATAGATCTGGTGCATGGCAGCAACTTCGCAATGCTGAGGATTTGTTACACAAAGCACTGAAGCCTGACACTTAACTAAGGCTCTCTTAAGTGGTTTTTTGGTTTTGGTTTTTTGTTTTTGTTTTTTGTTTTTTTTTTTTTTGTTTTTTTTTTTTTTTGTTTTTTTTTTGTTTTGTTTTTTTTTTTTTTTTCAGGGCTGTGACCTTAAAACTTAACCTAGTGGTCTGCTATGTTCTGTGTACTTTGAGCAGTAATCTGTTTATACTTTCAAGTTGTATATAATCTGCTGGCAAAGTCCTTTTGTGCAAGACTAAACATGATCCAAATACTGCTCCCAAAAAGCTGAAGCTAGTAAGGTTTTCCTCATTAAGTCACAGTAGCAGCAATTCAGTGCTCACCCCTACTGCAGAGGGCCAGGGTATTTATTACAAGTCCAGGTGACAACTCCAATGATTATTGTAAGCCATCAAGAAAGGAAATTGATTGTAATTTCTGAAAAGGTGATTGTAATTTCTGTGATTAAATATTAAAAATAAAACCATTTTCTACATAGACTCAATCATGCTCAAAGTCAGCTGTTCATACATGGCATTTTCTTCCTTATGCCTCCTACTGTGACAAACAAATCCGGATGAGTCTTTATTACCACCTGTAGAATGTCACAAGCAAGCACGTACGAGACAGTGCAGAGGCAGCTGAGACTGTGATGAGCAAGAAAGGGTTGTAGATGCAGAATATCTTGGGAAAGTTAAGAGTGTACCAAGGTGTTTTATTTAGATGCTTTGGTGCATAACAGGCTAGACTTCCCATATGCACATTATTTTGTATCACTGTTTTTACAAAGTTTGCAAAGAAGTCTATGTACCCTATATGACTAAAAATCTTGCTTCATACTTTGATGCTTGTTCACTTATGACTTATTTATCAGCCTCCTAAACACCAAGTTTTTCACAAAGACAGTCTGTCTTCCAAAAATACCCCAAAGCCTTTCACACAAGCAGAACAGCTCCTGAAGAGGGTAACCTTCAGACCAAAGGAAATGAAGCATAAAACATACATCTCTTCTATAAGACTTTGAGAAAATAACTTTCCGTGAAAAAAATTTCTTCTTCCCTACTTCCTGTTTTAGCTGTTTTCACGGAGCACCTCTAGACTAGCTTTCTGGAAAGCTACTCTCATGTTCCTTGGAATGCACAGGTCAAGTTGGTCACTAAAGAAAGTAACTTGGTAGAGCCTTACTGCATGTAAAATCAAACAGCTCAAGCAAGGATACACAGTTGCAGCTGACTATTGCCAAATTGCACATTTTGAAAGTCAGTGACCTACTTTCATGTATTACTTACTATCTTCAGGGGTGATCCCAGTTTTCTCTTCACTCCAGTCACTCCAGTAGCCCACTCCGTCCTCCTTCATGCAACGAATTGAAAAGACATACTCTGTGTAGGGTCTGAGCCCTTGAACACTGAATGAAGTTCTTGTTGAAGCTGTATCTTCAGGAGGAACCTGTAAATGAAAGAAAGCTTTTTAGAGGCACTGACCAAAGTTGTAAAGCTAAGTTCTGTGCTACTACAGCTGTCATCCAAGAGAGCTCTCCACCACATACATGCCCAATGCAAACAACAGTTTTTCTTCCCTCTTATTTCTAAAAGCTTAAATTCTCAACCATATTTTGGTAAGAGATCAGAGTCGTGTGTATTTTCAGGTATAATACAATACATACAGTAGAATAGGTAAGCAGCTATTTAATTCTGTTTTCTTTAATTAGTTTATGTCTACCTCTCTTTCCTTCCCATGTAATTCCTCTTCTTAATAATCTGTAATAACTAAGCAAAGTCCTGAAAGGCAAGATGGGATATCTGCTGGAATATCAATTGCAAAATACCTGTGCTAGAAGCCTCCTACATGACCCTACAGATCACTGCTTCCACTGATAGAGAATGTTTCTTAACTGACATGGGCAAGAGTTTGAGTAGTTTATACTTTTGCTAATAAATTATTTTTATAAGCTCTTTCCTTTATCTTAATCAGCAACAGAATACCAGAAAATATTCTTACTGCATATGTACAGAAACAGATGCGTGATGTGGATAATAGCTATACGTAGGTACACACACACACACTGAGTGCTTCCATCATGTGTTATTCCACTTGCCATTAAGGAGTTTGTACAGTGAGCAACCCTGCAAAAGGGATGACTGCAGATTAAACACAAGCAGAACACTCAAGAGGCTAACCCTGAGTGCAAAGAATTGTCAAAGTAGTCAAATTTTACCACAGCTAAGCAAGATCAGTCATTTTAAAAGTTACTGTTTCAATGGTCTTGTGTACATGTTTAAAAGGGCAGGACAACCTCCCTGGGCAGCCTGGTCCAGTGCCTGGCAACCCTTTCAGATAAGAAACTTATCCTAATATCCAGTCTAAACCTCCCCTGGAACAACTTGAGGCCATTTCCTCTTGTCCTATCACTTGTTACCTGGGAGAAGACACCAACACCCAACTCGCTACAATCTTCCTTCAGGTAGCTGTACAGAACTGTAAGGTCCCCCCTTGAGCCCTCTCTTCTCCAAAGTAAACACCCCTAAATTCCCTCAGCCATTCCTCATCAGTCTTGTTCTCCAGACCATTTACCAGCTTTGTTGCCTTTCTCTGGACCCACTCAATCTCGCTCTTGTAGTGAGGGGACCAGAACTGAGCACAGGATTCAAGGTGCAGCCTTGCCAGTGCTGAATAAAATGCGAAATAAACATTCTGCAATATGATGCGGAAGATTAGCAGACAAGTCCATAAAGAAAAGACAAGGTCACTGTAACTCCAGATTGTGCCAAAATAGCCTAGATAACAGCCTTCATGAACAGACCAGATAAATTGCCTTGGGAGGCCACATAAGGCCTAATGACAATGAAGTGAATCCCCTGAACTGCAGCTGTGAGGGAACAACTTCTGCAGTTTGACAAAGGGCTGGATTATACCAGAAGAGTTACAAGGAGCATTAACGGTATTACCTGCATCCAGTTTGTGTCACCCATGATCCTGTAGCGAATATTGAATTTCAGCTTCATTGCAGTGTCTGAAATCTGATTTTCCCAAGAAAGCTTCAGAACAGTAGGCAGTATTCCTGAGTTGACTGATAAATTGTGTGGAGGCAGAAGTTTAACTAGAAGAGGAGATAAGAGTCAACTCTACAGCTGTATTTTATCATGCCTCTAACAGTTGGTACAGTATGCTGTACCAACTTGTACTACCATTAAAGTCTTCCATGAACTCAAATGGCTGCTACTTCACACTAGCTTCTAAAGCAGACTACTCAACAAGAACTTCCTAGCTAAATTGTGGTCAAATCTCCCATGTTCCTTCCTTTGTCCAGCGCAGTTCTAATCAACAGTATTTCAGCAGTGTTAATTTTTATAGTGAAGGAACATTAACACAGCAATTCAACAATATACACAGAAGCAGCAGTTATGTACAAGTAAAGCTTTACTAAGAGGCATATAGTTACCAATCTCAATGGGATCAAGAATAAGAGGATCAGATTCAGCCTTCCCGAGAGCATTTGCTGCTTCTACCCAGACCTTCGTATTAACGAAGAACTGAACATCACGAATCGTACAAGAATTGTTTACATCTTTTGGTATACAGTCAGGAAAGGTCTCTTGTAGCCTAAAAAAAAGAGAGGGGGGGGAAAAAAAAAAAAAAGAAAAAAGAGGACAAAGCAGTAAGTCTGATTTCCTTTAGAGAATCTTTTAAGTAGATCGGAGCAATCAATCACTTTAGCTTGTATCCTTCCCCTCTGCCATTATTTTTGTAAGCAGACAGGTAGGATGAAAAGGTGAAGATATTTAGAATGGCTTGTTAAGCCATGATTGCATTAGAATAGAAACTAGAATAAAACCTCTTGACTTCCAAGTCACATATCTTCAAAACACAGGACACTATTGTTATTATAAAGTTGTACAGAAACCTTAGCTTAAAGAAATAAAGACCAAGAACCAATACATTTAATCAAAAGCAATACGGCTAGTAACTAGAAGCATATTCATGCATTAAAAGATGTAATCAGTATTATCTGCATACCCCCTTCAGGAGTACAGTGCTGCAGCTACACATCATATCTGCTCACTGCTCTCTGCTACACCAACAGCAGCCAGTTCTAGGGGCATCAGCAGATTTACAGAACATGAAGGTTTTCTATTTATCCAATCTTTCTACTACACTTGTTACCAAAACACTTTAGTGGAATGGGATAGATGGAAAGCTGTGGGCAGTCATTCCAGTTTCCAAAGCAGAGCACCAATTCTGTTCGCTCCATTTTCAACTACAAGAGACCATCTGAAGAGTCTGAAAAATACTTATTTTGCTTTCACAGGAAAAAATATACTTTGGCTGAAACTTTCATGTTAGGATTAATCATGGAACAAACGCCATTCTGAGTTCTTAGGAAGTACAGAGTACATAATACCTCTACAAAATCCCGTCACTTAAGAGTCAGATTTTACTTAGAATCACAGATTTACTTAGAATTACAAAATAGTTTGGGTTGGAAGGGATCTTAAAAGGTCATCTTGTCCATCCCTCCAGCAACAAGCAGGGATATCTTCTACTTGTTTAGAATGCGACAGAACGTCACTACAGAAAAACACAGAATAGAAAATTTGGGGCCAGCCACCTGATAATTATGTGTATTGTACTCAAACCACATTAATAATTTATTTGAAGAATGGAAAAATAGGAGATAGAAACAAAATTTCAAGTCTGACTTAGAATGAGTTTAAATATGACCTCTTCCCTTCCCCCCAGAATAGACAGCTATGCTTCAGAAAACTGGATTCAAGTTAAGAACTCTTCAAAGTGCCAACAAATTTCAAGGAGGTTTGGTTTAGCACACAAGTATTCTTCAAAATTCTTCAGAAATTCTATAGAGGGCTACTTACCATCTGTATTTCAATCTAAAGTGAGTGTCCAGGAATGTATGCCTCCCAGGATTCCAGGTACAAGTCATAGGATATGTGATTTTTGACAGCTGATGTACAATGCAACTTAAGTTCTTGGGCTTCTCTGGGGGCACTGAAGATAAAAAGTTACAAATAATTAACCTATATACACATTTCAATCTAGTAAGAATTACCCAAGTGCCCAATTAGAGCAATTTCTATGAACATCATAAGTATTTATAGTCAGTTTTATTTCTAAAGGAGGGGGCAAAAAGTGCTAGCTACTATCCAGCAATGGAACCCAAGAAGCTTAACCAGGTGCTGCCAAAAGCACTAGGCTGTATGAGGAACAAGCACCTGACAGTAAGGAATAGCACAGATTTCTCATTGAGGCAGAAAACCTGGTATCATCTAAATCTATTTTAATTCACATGCTAGCGAGCTCTACAGCTGTATTAGCAAATGCCGATTTTGCCAATAACCTGAACACTAAGGCAATTCTGCACAGGTCTGTTCTCCCCTACCTGAGCTATGGAAGAAGGATGCTTTAGCTGTGAATATGTTCAAGACAGATAAGGGATCTTCATCAATGCACTTCAGTAGTGTGTAAGAAAATTTTTCAGAGTGCAGCTGAACTATTATTTTTTCCTTCTTAAATACAAATCATAGCATACAATAGTTTTGTTTCTAGCTTTTAGAATGCCACTTTATTTACAAGAGTATAGGGTACCTGAACTTGATTTTCTTTCCAGTAGAATGCTATTTTCAACAGAGCTACCTTATGAACATACGGTTTTGTTCCTGATTAGCTGTACTATTCCTAAACTTCTTACACGGTTTACAGATTTTTTTCTTTAATTGATAGTACGAATATATAGTAGCTTTAAACACAAATGCATCTCAAGATTCATAGGTGAATTACAACTGTAGAATGCTATCTGTACTGCCATTCAGTTTATCATCTTAGGAATCTGACCCCACCTTTCCATATATTTTGCCTGTCGGATCTTTTATGGTAAGAAATTTACTCATCAGAAGTTTAAAAATAAAACTTTTCTTCTGTGAAAGCCTTTTGTAACTCATGCTAGAACCACACTAGCTTAAATTGTGAACTCAACCCAGGCTTTTGTACACAGACCACACAGCAACCACAATATCTTTTCCTAACACTAGGCGGCAAAATAAGTCATCAGCTATTCACACTCTCTTATTAAGGACACCAGAACACTTACTTTATAAACTGTCCACCAACTAATTACATCGTATATTAAGGTATTCATTTTACTCTCTCAAGATCCCAGTCTTGTCTCAAAGCGCACATGTCAGAGCTATGCAAGTGCTATCATGCCTGAACAGGGGAAGTTTATTAGTTGGAACTATTTTCTTCTGTACTGAGGTAATTCCAAGAATATGTTCCAACCTTAAGGCAGTTCAGGTTAGTTTTAGTGATACAGATGGACTAAATGTTTCTCAGACAGTTAATGAAGAAAACATTAATTTCATAGTGGTATTATGAAAGCAGGACATACCACCTGCTTGTATTTCCTTGAACTCTGAAGCAAGAAGGAAAAGTTAGTTTACTTCCTAGGAGTTGTTTCAGTTAAATTCATATTTTTCTGTAATCTAAATTTTCCTTCTTTGACATTTTTTCTACTGTTTTCTGTTATTCTGTTTTCTTCCTATTTCAACACAAACACTCCAGAGTATTTTCTATTTTTTTTTAACAGAAATCATTATTCTGTGCACATTTACCAGCTTTGATGTCAGGCAATTTGACAATGTTTTTATACAATTATCCAGGAACTGACGGAATGAAGTGTCTCAAGATGTCCACACTTACTATTGTTTGCGTTCTCTTCCCTGTTTCTCAGAAACATTTTTTTTTTTAAGCAGAATAAAATGCAAGAAAAATGGTACTTACAGCCTACTGTAACTGTAATTCCATAGATGTTCTGCTCAATCTGTCCATCTGCTAAAATGTTGCATGTCAGAGGAGTAGCTAATGAAGAAGTATCATTAAATGTGACACTGGAAACTGTTCTGTTTATTTCACGATACTGTTCTTTAGGTACCACTCTATTTTTAATTTTCCAGATAATCTGACTAGCATAGATATTGCCAAAGTCCAGACAACTCTCATTCAAAATGCATAATGCTGTGAAATTGGAACCAAGCGCCAAGACAGGAGACTCTGGGATGATGTGACCACATGACTGTACAAGTCCACCTGAAACTAAAAAGAATTGCATCTTTATTAAAAAATACAGAACATTCCATAATGTTGCTGATACAACACCTGTGTAACATTAAAAATACTGCATGTGTTTAAGCAGGAAATGAGTTAATTACTTGACAGTTATAAACCCAAAACGCATTAGTGGACCACCAAGCAGATCTAAAGGGCAAAACCAGTGTAGTGCTCCTCTAGGCTATGCAAAAGCATTGCACCATGCAAGAAAAGGTCTACTAAGAAACAGGGGCCTTTAGAGAGAGAGGAGAGCAAAGGATTGAATGCTTACTATGTTTTGAAGGAGAAAGGCAATATAGTTGACATGACTGGGATAAGTGTGCACCTTTGTTGTGGGGAACTAGGTTTTGAAGAATTGCATGCAAACAGTTAAATATCTGAGTTGTCAATTTCAAAAGCTTCAGTGGGCATACTATAAGCATATTTGGTAATACAGTGAACTCCGCACATTTTGTAGTACTCTTTTTACTAATGAACTTCAATACAACAACAAAATTGTGACTACTGCTACAGATTTACATAAAAAGTGTCAAGTTCTAAGGATGAAATAGACAACTGAAATACTGCCTTGAATCAACAGCCACACCAAACACCTAGAGGATGATCATTTTCAACACAACAGCAGTGGCCCACAGCTCTGAATTGATCATAGAGCCTCCTATGCCAGTTCACTGGTACCTTATTGCTTTAAGAGCATTCAGTTTGACCAATACATGCTTTCATTTAGATACCATTTGGCATATTAAATTAAATTTCAGCTTGCTACAATGACAGCTCCAGTGATGTCAGTGGAACTAAAACAACCTTCCAGCAACCAAAGTCACTCCCATTCTCTGTACACAGCTGACTGATGAACAGAAGCAGAAGTACTGCTTTAACATGCATTATTTTAACACTCTATTAAGAGCAAAGACTAGTCTCCCTATCCTAACACATCTTGCTTTCTGCCTTCATCTCACACGTATCTATAGAAAATCCAGTATATGCTTCAAGCATCGAATTACATAAGTCTCTTGCATTCAAGACAGGGAAGTCTTACCTTCAAGAGAACAGATGTTCAAGAATAGATATAAGCTATGGGCCACCCAGTTCCACCCAGAAAACATGCTGCACAGAATTCCTGTAACAGAAAAATAAATAAATGTATATTTAATTTAAACTATTACTTGTCACTTGAGATCACCATCAAATTCATATTTGTATTTGGTCCATGACAATTTCTTAAGTATGCACACTTCCTTTTCTGAAATAGTATATTCTCACTCTAGAGAAATAGTGGGCATACTATTCCCATTTTGCTTACTGCTGTAACAAAATCCAATGTCTACTTAAGACAACTGATACAGTTTAAAGCCTCTTTAAAGCAGTTACAAATTTAAGAAATAGATCAGCTTAAGGTTTTTTGTGCCATATATGGGAACAAACTTCACGGGAACTTCTGCAGGGAGTTCACTTAGAACAGGCAGCATAACACTGTGGGGCTCAGGTTTTGAAACAGAACGCTATGAATCTGGTTATGGTTACCATACTTATGTAGCTTTCAAGGGCACTGATATAAATGCTTTGCTTAAGGTTCACAACAACTCGCCCCAAAACCATGCATCTCATTCACAAGAGTGACTTAAAGTACGTGTAAGAATTACAAAGTACAATGTTTCCATATCAAGAACCATATAGTGTTGACTACTATAGAAAAAGCATTAACAAGCCTTCAAAATCTTTCAAGGGAGACCACAATCCCTCAGAAATTGGAAAGGTTTTTTAACGGTTTATGTTCTTTATTTCTGTATTGTAGCAAAGCTCACTTGTTCTCCATTTTGACAATTCTACAGAACAGTTCAGAGAAACTGAAGCATTCAGAGTAGCTTCCACTCTGGTTGTTTTGAAGCCACAAAAGTATCCTCTGGATTTCTCAACTTGCAGTTTTATAAAGCAGCCCTCAATTACTAAAAGCAAGTGACCATTCTGTAGTCATACTATTGGTAGTTACACTTAAGCATCTCTACAGGACGTCCTGGGCTCAACAGTAGCAATCATTTTTCTCCTTCTTAGCAGCTGGGGCAGTGCTGTTTTTGACTTTTGGCCTGGGAACAGCGCTGATAACACCAATGGTTTTAGTTGTTGCTCAGTAATGTTTAGTCTGACGAAGGTCTTTCTGAGCCTCATGCTCTGCCAGGAAGGAGGGGAAGCCAGGAGGAAGCAGAGACAGGACACCTGACCCAAACTAACCAAAGAGGTATTCCATACCACAGCATGTCATGCCCACTATATAAGCTGGGGGCAGTTACCTGGAAGGGTTAGATAACTGCTCGGTCAGGCTGGGTATCGGTTGGCAGGTGGTGAGTGGGTGTATTCTCTTGTGTTGTGGTTTAAGCCCAGCTGGTAACACAGTACTACGCAGCCCTTCGCTCACTCCTCCTCTTCAGCCCTTCGCTCACTCCCCCTCTTCATCCCTCTGGCTTCTGGAGGGATAGAGACGAGAATTGAAAGAATGTAACTCCCATGGGTTGAGATAAGAACAGTCCAGCAACTAAGGTATAACACAAACCACTGCTGCTACCACCAATAATAATAATGATAAGAGAAATAACAAGGGAAGAGAATACAACCGCTCACCACCCACCAACTGATACCCAGCCTGACCGAGCAGTGATCTAGCCCTTCCGGGTAACTGCCCCCAGTCTATATTCTGGGCATGACATGTTGTGGTATAGAATACCTCTTCGGCTAGTTTGGGTCAGGTGTCCTGTCTCTGCTTCCTCCCAGCTTCCCTTCTTCCCTGGCAGAGAATGAGGCTCAGAAAGTCCTTGGTCAGACTAAACATTACTGAGCAACAACTAAAACCATCGGTGTTATCAGTGCTGTTTCCAGGCCAAAAGTCAAAAAAACAGCACTGCCCCAGGTACTAAGAAGGAGAAAAAAAATGACTGCTGCTGCTGAACCCAGGACACCTTGTTATTTCCCTTATCATTATTATTATTGGTGGTAGCAGCAGTGGTTTGCGTTATACCTTGGTTACTGGACTGTTCTTATCTCAACCCATGGGAGTTACATTCTTTCAATTCTCTTCCCCATCCCTCCCAGAGCCAGGGGGAGTATCGAGGGGAATGAGAGCGCAGCTGCGTGGTTCTCAGTTATGGCTGGTCTTAAACCACGACACAGGAACAGGAAGACCAGCTTAGTCAAGCAAGACATTAAGTCCACAACCTGATTTCTAGAAGCAGACTTCATACTATTCTTATAGCTAGAAACTAAAGATAAATTTCTATGCTTACTAAGATTTAAGATGATATTGCCTGTAGTAACCCCGCTTCTGAAGTTTTATTTTCATTGACCTGACAAAACTTCTTTGGAAACTGGTATTCTGAGCTTTAGCTGTACAGAAGGCAACTCACTAAGTTTTTAGGAATTCCACAGCTCCCTACAAAGGAAAATTTAAATGCTACATTTACTATTATCAGAAGGAGAAAAAACTGCAGTTTATGGTAGGAAATACTCTTTTAATTTGATTGCATGTATTTTATAATAATGGAAGAAAGACACAAGGCATTTCATAAAGAACAATAAAATTAGACATTTTAGCACTGATGTATCAGTAACAAGCTAGAAACTCATTCCTTAGGTATCAGCACATACAAATATTTTCCAACAAATCAAGATTAACATTATAATGTAAAGAAAATCTTTATTCATAAGAATTAGAAATAACCAACTAAAGCCAATCTGAAACCTTTACAGCAGTCTTCGTAGGACTCACCAATGTAGATATGTTTCAGTTATACCTATAATAATAGCAATCAGAATCACTCAACAGTATATTTGCATCTGTATTTGCGAGTTCATCACTCAAAACCTACCAAGATTTCCTATATATAAATTTAATACTAGAAATACTGCTGATTAGAAGACTTGACAATTATGTTAAGAAGAATTTATATATGAGTCACTAGAGGTTATTTGGAACTGTAGTTGCATGAAGTTTAGAATCAAAAGGCTATTAATTTTTTCTATGCAACACTCAAGTACTCTCACTGGGCTGGATATGAAAACCATTATGCAGTTTCAAGTGCAGTACATGTTTAGATATTTCTTACAAGCATACAGTAAGAGAACTAAACCAATTGATTTTTTTAATATTACGGATGTAAAGTCTTCTAACATCTGAAAAATAAGGTTTCTGCTCACTCGTGCCTTTCTGCAGTTTAAAGTCCCAAGTGGCTTCACAAATTTTAACACATTCATACAGTGAATACAACCAAACTCAGAAGAGTATTCTTTTTTGATTCTGGTCTTCAGACACTGAATAGAACTAACACACAGGAAACTATTTTAGTGTCTTGACTTACTCTAACATTTATCAGAAATACTGCTTGCTTGTTGTTAACCTAAAGCTTGTTGTGCTCTATTAAAGATAGAACTTCAGATTTTTCTTTTTTTAATTTAAGCAACGTTCTGTTAAAGCTATTTAGCTGAACAATTTGAGCTGCAGAAGATCTGAAACTCATGAGAGCCCTACGGCAACTACGAGCTAGGTGGAAAGAAGGAGCAACTCCCTTGCCTTCTAACTGCTAAAGCTGCAGAACAGCAGAAGCTGCTTCCACACAGAAAGAGGAAAGACTGAAGCAGATATAAAAAAGCAAAACCAAGAGTTTTTAAAAAGAATGCTCACTACAGCATTTCTCTCCCATTTGGTATCACAACTGATGACATGTTAGAATAATGGCACATCAGCTAAGGTAAATATTACATCATTACAAAGTATTCGTTTTCTTTCTGTAAGTGACTTATTTTGGGTTAAATTGTATTTCCACAAAACTATTCAGGAGCTGCTGGTTTTAAAATCCTAGTAAGTATGGCTCAGGTTAACAGAAAATACTATGAAGCACCTGAAGGAACATAAAAGTCAACACTGAGTTAATAACAGACTCAACAGAAATATTAAGATAGAATTATCACATATTTTGCTCTAAAGTATAGTATTTTTCATAACAAATCAAAATAAGATGACTCAAATGAAATGCTGGTAAACCATAAATACTTCAAATCAGACTAAGTCGCAAGTCTACACTACAGAAAACTCAATAGTTTCAGCAGTTATGCAGCACAGTTCAAAGTTTTATAAGCTAGTGTAGTGTATTAGGAACCTAAGCTGAAAGTTTAGCCAGATGTTGAACTAATGCTGAAGGAGCAGTTTTCTGGGTTTTTTTTATTTTGTTGTTAAGAGAAGCCAAATCAACATTTTATCTAGACTACGTAGTTGTTGAGGATCACTAAGTGAAAAGGAAAGGGAGACAGAAACTGATGTTAGAAGTCTGTCAGGTTACTTTCATAGTTATGTTTGCCGAAGTGGCAAAGGACCAAAGTCCACCAAAATACTACACAGTAAAATCAACACAGTCAATTTAGAACTGATGATGATGACAGAGCTTTACTCACAGAACATAAATTATCTTAGCAAAAAAATTGTTAAAACATTGCTATTACTTCAACAAAGACACAAACTCATATGTCATGACATCACCCCGTTTAATCTCCAAATCATATGGGACTTTTATTAAGCTTCACATCCTGCTATGTTTTGAAAGAAACACAGTTAGCCTTCCTGCCTGAACCTTAAACTGATGCTTCCAGACGTGTCCTATAAAAAGCTAGTAACAACCCTAAAATCAAGCTTTATATGAACAAAGTAGCTCATTGAGTTTTATGGCTAAACTATGAGTAACAGTTTTTGAAGAAATGTCAGGCATTCATACAAAGCAAGTATCAATAAAGAAGCCTTACAAATTATTCTGATTTCATAAATCATGAAAACTATCCCAAACTGAACACAGGTATATGTCATATGATGAGTTACCATCTTGCAGTTTCAGAGAGGTGACAATTACTGTCCAAGTGACCTACAAATGACAATTTCAGTTTAAGAGAAATAGCCAAAATAACATGTTATTGCCAGCAAAGCCAACTTGCAAGTTGGGAACTACAGAACACACCATAACCACCACAGGAAGGTGTTAAGTCTATTAAGGCTCATTATCACATCAATCATGGAAGCCAAGAGGTTGGCGACAAATGAACTTCCAGAAATACCCCCCAAAAAAATTTAAGAGCTTACAGCTTTAAGTGGTAAGAATTCACATAGCTCAGAAAGACAGAGCAAGTGATACTACACATAGCAGTAGCACTGCTTGAGGTTTAGTAACAAGCCAGGTACTACTGAAAGCCCATCTAAAAGCTCTATTTTAATGGAATTTTGATTACTCAGTCTGTAACTACTTTCTAATTAGAAGTATTTAATCTGCACACTTCCTTTCTTTCTCCAAACCTACTTCCTTCTCGAAAATATCTGAGACTCAAAAAAACCCCTAACACCTCCAAGAGAATCACTTGAAAATCTTGTGCAACACTATATGCACAGAATACTTTGAAATTCTTTTTCACATTTAAAGTGCCTACACACAAATTATATCTCTGTCCCTTTCATGAAACTGATAAGGAATTTCTCCACGATACTAATTCTTTTTGCTCTAGAAAAAGACTTTTCCCTACATCCGGGGTTTTTCTGAGTGCTTGTATAGCACTCAGAATAAAAAACCCAAACAAAGCAGCACAGATTAAAATCATCTAAATACTTCATCAGAGCACTGAATACTTGTTTGTAAGAGCTACATTCCTCTTTCTGGTGTCTTCCAAAATTGCAGATTGCTTTCTCTGAAATAATTTGGATTTTTCTCTTTGCAGCTAGCAAGTAGCTTTAGTCTAAAAAGCAAATGAACTTATATAAAACAATGTCCTACCATTTCATGTTCTCAGTTTAAAGTCAAACCTGCAAGACTGACAAGCACCAATGCTGGTTCTCCAATGTAGACAGTTCTGGATAATATAAGAATCATTCTCCAGAAACTGGCCAAGAAGTTTACTTATTTTCATACAACCGTGCAAGAGCTAATCCTCCAGGAAAGCAGCACTGGAGACATTGTATCTCCATTTTGTGTACACACTTACACATGGGCATAAATGCTTCTTCTCACCCCTCAATTGTATTCATAGCTTTTCCTTAGGAGATCACATTTCTAGGAATGTAAACAAGACCCAAATATTTCTTTTTAATGTTTTACTTTTAGGAAAAAAATCTCAAATTTTCATCATCCTCTCCTACTGTCTTAATGTGATACACCAACATCCAGATTAAAAATTTAAATTTAGAAGTTATCCACTTTCAAAATACTTTTTACATATTATTTCTCTGCAAGTAGCAGTATTTAGGAAGAATAGTATAAGTTTTATGTTCTATAGGGAAAGAGGATAAAAGAAAAGAACCCACAACTCTCAAAAGTACCCAACCTCTTCAGGTTGCGGGGACGTTTTTTCCCCAACCCCTTCTCAGTGACAGGACAGGTCACTAACGACTTAACTACAACCCAACGTAATTCTATTACCAGGTTTCTCCTTCAGAAATGCCTCAGAAGTAACAAGCAGCCACCAGCTGGCAATCACCTAGTCAACCTAAAACAAGGATGAAAACTGAGAGCGGGATTTATTCTCCTCCGCGCTGCCAGCACACTTGGCAGACTGCTTTCCTTTGTGCCTCAGTTTCATCATCTGCAAGATATAAATAATGGCTCCGTTTTTCTTTAGGAAGAGCGTCAGAGACCCGCTGCAAGGACGAATGGAGCTCAGGAGCACATCGGAAGTCAGCAGACGACCCATGCTGCTCCCTGCACCCGCTCCTCCCTAATTCCTCAGGGGATCGCTCCGGTAATTGGACCACGTGTAAACCGAAGTGCGCCTTTCTTTCAAGGCCAGCGGTTTTCTACCTTCTGGTCTACAAGCAACAAGAACAGACTACCTGTGGTGAAGGCAATAAAATATAACGCTTTTCAACAAGAAAAATCCTGCCGATAATATGGCCAAGCTTATCAGAGCCGAGAAAGCCCGAAAGACATTGTGAAGGTCCCAGTATCTTTATTAAAATTATTAATTAAAACTGTCGGCATGAACAACCCCTGCACTAGAGAAAAACCCAGCTGATCTTCACTCTTACCCTTCGCGCCACGCTAGCGGGTCAGTAAAACTGGACCGAGCCAGGGGAAGGGCAGCGGATGGGGCAACCCCAGCAACTGGTACCACACACACCAGCAAGAAGGCGACCTCGACCACCCCTCAGGCCTCACACCGAGGAGGCCCCGGGCGGCCCGGCGGCGGGCGAGGCCATGTTGCATTTCAAGAGCCAGCGCCGTCAGTGCCCGCCGAGGGCAGCTGAGACTCCGCGAGGAACCCTGGCCCCGGCACAGGGCAGGGCGGCGGAGCGCGGACGAGGAAGGCTGCACCCAGACGCCCCCGCCGCGGCGGGAAAGGCGAGGGATCGGCTCGGAAGCGAGCGGCGCAGGGCTGCCGTCGTCGCCCCAGTCAGTCCTGGCCAAGCGCCCACCCCTCCGCCCTCCCCAGCATCCCCGCCCTCGGTGCACGGCTCGGCCTGCCGAGCCCGGCTACAGCCAGCAGGGGAAGAACGCGCCAGCGCGAACAGCGCCAGCGGGCGCCCCTCAAGGCGAGGTGCGCACACAAGCGGCGAGGACGCTGGGAGGGGGGTTAAGAAATGGGTGCACCAACCACGGCCGCAAGCCTCGTGAGCCGCTTGCCGCCCCTCTCCCGGCCCTTACCTGCTCCTGCAGCTGCTGCCGCTGCCTCACGGCGCCGCCGCCCCGCCGACAGACCCTAAATAACGGCGCCGCCGCGCCGCGCCATCGCGCCGCCGCCCCGCACGCCCGACCCCACGCTCGGTCACGCTCCCCTGTTACCCACCCCCACGTCCTTCCCTCCACGGCTAGCGGCGCCATTGGCGAGCGGGACCGTGACGTTACCGAAAGGGGGCGGGGGGCGGAGCTTCCCGTAAAGCGCCGGCCGGTGCCAGGATCCCGAGCGCAAGGGGCGGTGGCGGCGGCCTGTGAGGGCTGGAGGGGTCCTCCTTCCTCGCGCCATCCGCCCCATGGTGCTCGCCCCCGGCGCTGCCGGCGCCTCCCGAAGGAGCGCACCCCCGAGGGATTCCCTTCAACCTGTGTTTCAGAGTGGGAGAGGAGCTGCAGAGCTCCGCTGCCCGGGGGGTGCCGCCGGGGGACCCCCAGCTGAGGAGAGCCGGCCCCCGCCTGCACCGCTGCCGGCGAAGCCTCTGGAATCTCTTTCGTGCCCTCAGCCGGCCGGGCTGCGCTCCTTCAGGGCAGGCCTG
The DNA here is from genome assembly GCA_009867235.2 of Psittacus erithacus. Taxonomy (NCBI): domain Eukaryota; kingdom Metazoa; phylum Chordata; class Aves; order Psittaciformes; family Psittacidae; genus Psittacus; species Psittacus erithacus. The sequence goes on from WYDI02011934.1 coordinate 45,531, forward strand.
AGGAGCCAGCAGCCGCCCCAGCGTTTCGCAAGGCTCCCGTGGGAGCGGGCAGCTGGAGAGCGCTGTTATCGACAGCAGCCGTGTTAGCAGAGCGCTGTTATCGAGAGCGGCCCCTAGGAAAGGTGTTCGTGGAAGGCTGGGTTGCTGGGATATGTTCCTTAAATAGGTAGTTCATGTGATCAGGATCCAGGGAAGCCCCTGGGTTCCCTCGATGGTTGTCCTTGGACATTTTTTCATTCCATAACCCTGAAAAGTGACTTTTGTAAATGAGGCACGGTCATGTGCTCTGAGATGTCCTTTTCATTCCAGATTATTTTTTTCCAGTTCCCGAATGAGAAGGAACACGTTTCGGTCTCACATGCACAAACTTGCACCGTGCTGAGAGCGTCCAAGTAGGCTATCTCTAGTTAGGAAAGTACCAAGCATTACTGATGCATGCCAAAGTTGTTTCCTGCCATATACTTTAGGCTTTTGCCCATTTACTTCTTAGGTTATCTTTGGGCTTGAGAAGGATACGAGAGATACTATATTTTTAGTTACATGTTTAGAGGAACAGGCAGGTTGGCTGGACAAGTAGGGCATCTAGTCCGATATCCTGTTTCAAACAGTGGCTGGCTGAGCTGCTAATGAGAAAAGATTAAGAACTTTGAATAAAGATAATGGAAGTTAACCTGTTTCTTGCATGCTTAGTACCAGTCTCTGATTGTGTTTGGTTTACTTTCTGAGGTGGCTTAATATCCCCAACAAAAATATTGCTGTTACTGGCTCTGAGAATGTAAGGCTACCCCCGAGAATGTAAGTGACCGCTTTAGAGGTCATTTAGTTCGTCTGCTTTCCTCAAGACAAAATTTACTATACTTAAATACTTCCTGATAGGTGTTTATCTAACCTTCAGATTAAATCCATTACTTCATGTCCCTACTAACAGCTTGTGCTCTTTCTGGCAAGCTCAGGTGTTTGTAGTGCTGCTGTTTCTTCCATTGGTAGTCTCTACACTCAATAGACCAAGTCTATTCCATCTTAATAGACTTAATACCCAGTCCTTTCCATCTTCTCTTACAGGACTATTGGTGTTCAAACCCTTCTTAATGTATCAGGACAACTGACATCTGGGGAAAAAGGTTCACAGGTTGTTGTTGTTATTATTGTTGTTATTATTATTATTTAAAAAAGTACTTCAGCATTAGAAATTGTTACTTTGCTTTCTCTTCAGATTATGGTTGCATGGTTGCTGTGTTTGTGCTTATGTTTATTTAGGAATACAGTTTGAAAATGACATATAATCAGTAGATTTCCAGTCTGTATGGATACGTCTGCTTCAGTGCCCTGAAAATACCACTTTTTGGCAACAAAAGGTTAAGTGGAAGTACGCTTCAGCTAGAGGTACTGAAAAAATAATGTGGTGAGGTTTTTTTGGTTCATTGGTTTGTTTTCCCTGTGTGTATGTGTGGGTTTTTTCCGCTCTTGTTTTACTATACCTTCTGTGTCCTGTAAGATCATTAGAGTTCTGCTGTTAAATCGGCATTCCAGGAGTAGATGATCAACTCTCCTCCCTCCCCCCAGCCAACAGAAAGCTTCTTGTGACATTCTCATTCTGAAATCCAATAGCCTGAAGCGATTCCTGGTTTAGTGCCAGAACTTGTGGAACAACATCCCCCCCCCTTCCAAAACAATCCTGTCTCAGGCCTCGCTTACATATGACATGTATTGTAACTCTTCAGATAAGCAATGGCTCTTGTATTTCACATGCTATTTATAGACTTAATATAAAACTATTTCCACATAGTTGAAGTTGAACAGAAGAACAGAACAATTTGTTTGCAGTTGTACTTAATTCTTCTGTATCAGCACAAAATATTTTTGATAAAATAACAATTGAGTTGCCGAAAACCTGACTGTTCTTACAACATCATTAGATGTTTTGTGGTGCAAGCAGGTAAAAACAAGTTAATAACAACATTAAGACTGCCATTTGATAGAATCGGGACACTTGGGATCCCATGTAAAGAAACAAGCCCTTCAAGCATGTTGTGAAATGTGAAATGCCTTTCCTGCACATGAAAAATTTCCTGAAAGACTCTTTAGTGTGATTTGCTGCATTATGTTCTTCCCTATTGATACACATTACATTGCTGTATACTCCACTGTGTACTGATAGTACTGATTGGTAGGTAATATAAACATCAGTAATTCAAAGTTTCAAACACCCTGAGAAATTAAAAATTCTGGTCACATTTTAAAAATGTGCTTACAAACCAGCATTTTAATCTGCACATCAAATTAAGCTTATATGAAATTAGTCTATTGAATTCACTAAATATATGAGCAAGAATAAAAGAAAGTAATTCTCAGGGAATTCTTGAGATGAATTATCTATCTGTTCGTTTGCACTGCAGTTTGTGTTCCAGCACTGTGTTCAGATCAAGGCTGTGTAAGGTATTTCCTAGGTCCCATGATCCACAGGATATAAGGAGGTGAAGCATGCCTTCATATCCTCTGTTTTTTCAGCCCCAAGAGGAAGGGGATAGCCTGGGAAGATGGGAATGGGCAGCAATGCTTGAAAAACGTTCAGCAATTGGCACTGTTTGACTGTGGGAGAAGAGATATTTTTAGAGATGCTGTTAGAGATCGGCTAGGAACAAACTTGTAGCACTCTTTATTGATCATTTCAGCAGTTTTGTAACAAGTTGTGACAGACTGCAGTCAGTGCAAAATCTATTGAATCCTATAGGAGATGTGCCACAGAGAGGAAAAGATCTTTCTATTTTATTTGTTATCTTGGTATAAGGACATGGAGCATCCCATAGATAAATCGTAACTGTGGAAAGATTCCTCAGTCCTGGATCCATGTGGTTTTCTTGCAGATGGGTCACTGTCAGAACTGAATTATGGAAAATATTTTTAAAGTCATGGAGGGGCTGAACAAGAAGAGACCTTTTAATCGCAACGTTCTGACCCATGACAAGTCAAAGGCTTTCTATGAGATGGCTGAATCACTGTATAGAACTGTTTCCATGGGAAGCTTGGTGGCACAGCCAAACCTCTTGCTGAAGTGATTACGTTATCTCAGCCTGTATAACAGAAGTGCTCAACTTGTCAATATGGGTGTTGTTCAGTGTCATTACACTCAAGATGGGTCTCCAGCTTCTGACATTCTTTAACAGTAAGAAGATTCACTCTCACTTTTTTTTCCTTTTTTTTTTTCCCCAGGAAAGGAGAGGACTAGTCCTCTAGTCCTTTGACCTGTCTGGCTGGAACAGTAGCAGACTTCTGTGTTGAAGCCGTAGTCTTGTAGGTCATGAAGTCATGGTGAAGTCCCCTGAAGAAGGGAGAAGGCAGGCTGGGAAGCAGCAGGAAGTTAAAAATGGATGATATAACTGCTGAAAATGATGTAGTGAAAGTTATAGCATTTCCCAGCTTTATTACTTGACAAATATGAGCTGCTGAAAGGCAGCAAAAAACAGGCTTGGTAATTCATAACTTCTTTTTGAATGAGATTGGAGGATATTGCGCTTTTTTTTCTAGACTAAGTAGGTACTTGCGATCCTTGTGACGAAGGGGTAAAAGTTCACCAAAGCAAGCAGCCACTATTGCAATCAACCAAATGTGTACAACCTAGGCAAAAGAAAGTCCACTTGATAATTGATAGCACTTGTTGCATCAAGCAATGAATGGTGCATATGGCAACAGGGCTATCTTTATTTAGCGTCAGTACACTCAGTAGGTTGCTAAAATCTGAGACTCAGGACAAGTTCTTGCAACAGTCAGTCAGGGTCTGCAGAACTATAACTAGGCTTCAGCAGTTCAGGAAAACATTGTAATTGTTGGAAGAAATTAGAAATGGGGGTAGTTGACTCCTCCCCATGTGATCAACTTTACAGGGAAGCTTTAGGTTGTTGGAGAGGACTTGAGCCAATTCATCCCTTGTAATTCTCAGGAATAGGAATGGCAACGCTATGAAGCTGCAGCAGGGCATTTGGAATAGAAAGAAGATTGATTATAGCCCACTGAAAAATAATGGCACATCTGACAGAGTGGTGTAGAACCTAGCAATCTTCTTGTTTTTCTGGGATGGAAATTGTACAGCTATTGTTGTCTTAGACCTAGGCTGGATGGTTTGACATATAGAGCATGTTGCTAGATGGTGGCTTTTTCCCCTAAAGGTAGTAGGCAGGACAATCAGAAAAAAAAGAGCCTCACCTTCACTGGAAAGACAAGGCCAAAAGTGAGACCAGAAAGAGAAAAGACTTCTAAATCAAAGAAAGAAGATACAAAATATCAGTGAAGATAAAATAGAAATTCTGAAAAGGCTGAAATTAATCAAACATAGAAAATGCTTAAGTTTGAGTGATACAGTTCACTGCAAAAAAGCATTGATTCAGTCTGATAGCTAGGATGAGCTGAGGGTGTTAGGACATGCTGTGAGCACTTACGCAACATGTATGAGCTGCCCATGAATTTAGCATGCTTTTGGCAGCTCCTGTAGCTAAAAGGCCTTTGGACTGATGCTACATACACATCCCAAAGTATAGAATATCCTTGGATAAATGCTTAAGGTAGAACTCTCAAGACAGTGGAGAAGGAGCGCCAATTTGGAGTAACAGGAGACAAACAGAAGAAGAAGATGTCCTCAGAATGAGTGTGTTTGTCTTTCTTACTTGGCCACAAGGACTTTAATGAGCGATATGGCCAATAACAAATAGCCAGAAAATGTTACTCTGCCTTTCACTGCTAATTATCTTTACCCACTTGTTGGATAAAGAACTGGCTGGATGGCTGCACGCAAAGAGTTGTGGTGAATGGCTCAGTGTCCAGCTGGAGACCAGTAACGAGTGGTGTCCCTCAGGGATCGGTGTTGGGACTGGTCTTGTTCAACATCTTTGTCGGTGACATGGACAGTGGGATTGAGTGCGCCCTCAGCAAGTTTGCTGATGACACCAAGCTGTGTGGTTCGGTTGATACGGTGGAGGAAAGGAATGCCATCCAGAGGGACCTTGACACGCTTGTGAGGTGGGCTGATGTGAACCTGATGAAGTTTAACCATGCCAAGTGCAAGGTCCTACACCTAGGTCAGGGCAATCCTGGGCTGCATCAAAAGGAGTGTGACCAGCAGGTCGAAGGAGGCGATCCTGCCCCTCTACTCTGCTCTTGGGAGACCTCACTTGGGAGTATTGTGTGCAGTTCTGATGTTCGCAACATAAAAAGGACATGGAACTGTTGGAACAAGTCCAGAGGAGGCCACGAGGATGATCAGGGGACTGAAGCACTTCCTGTATGAAGACAGGCTGAGAAAGTTGGGGCTGTTCAGCCTGGAGAAGAGAAGCTGTGTGGAGACCTCATAGCAGCCT
>WYDI02011934.1:61898-84652 GCA_009867235.2 Psittacus erithacus
GGTAGCAGCAGTGGTTTGTGTTATACCTTAGTTACTGGACTGCTCTTATCTCAACCCGTGGGAGTTACATTCTTTCAGTTCTCCTCCCCATCCCTCTGGGAGCAGGGAGGAGGGGGAGGACAGGTGGGAGGGAGGGGGATGAGCAGGCTACATGGTTTTTTAATTTATGACTAAGCTTAAACCACGACGCTGGATCATGTTCAGCTGGTTGTCGAGCAATGCCTCCAGGTCCTTTTTCTGCAGCCACTCTTCCCCAAGCCTGTAGCAATGTGGGGTTGTTCTGACCCAAAGGCAGGACTGACATTTTGCCTTGTTGAACCTCATGTAATTGGCCTCAGTTCATCAATCCAGCCTGTCCAGATGCCTCTGCAGACCCTCCCTATCCTTCAGCTGACCAACACTCCCACCCCACTTCGTGTCATCTGCAAACTCACTATAGGTGCAGTCGATTCCCTTGCCCAGGTCATTGATAAAGACATTAAACAGAACTAGCCCCAGTACTGAGCCCTGGGGAAGACCACTTGTGACTGGCTGTGTCCCTTCAGTGGATCCCATCTGGCTCCCTGGACTTGTGTGTCTAAGTTGTGTGGCAGGTTGATGACTATTTCCCTTGGATTATGGGGACTTCATTGTGCTCCCCATACCTGTTTTCCAGTGCAGAGGTCTGGGCACTAACAGGAGAACTACTGGTCTTACTATTAAAGACTAAAGCAAAGAAGAAATGAAGTACCCTAGACTTTTCTTCATCCTTTGTCACTATGTTTCCCTCTGCATCCAATAAAGCATGGGAATTCTTCTCAGCCCTCCTTTTGTTGCTAATGTATTTATAGAAACATTTTTCTTTGTCCTTTATGGCAATAGCCAGATTAAGTTCTAGTTGGGCTTTGGCCCTTCACCAGCATGTTTTTCTCTCTAAAAATTCTCACTTGAGCTGAGATACAATTTCTGTTATGAAATTAGATTTAAAAATAGCTTGAGAAGTGGTTTCTCAGACTAACTCTGGGGTGGAGATTGTTGGTGGATATACTTGAAAGGAAGAAGTTCACACCTGTGGTGGTATTTCTTTGAAGGTCTCTATTTAGAGAACATTTGACACAGATCTCTGACATGTCTCAGCTTCAGGCAGCTGAGGAATTAAAAGTTTTCTTGAAGAATGTTTGGGATAGAAAAATAAACTTGACTGTCAGTGTAATACTGTTACATGCTTATATAACACGATGTGGTTATGCATAGCAACCAACAGAAAAAAAACCCCGAAACTGTGTTGTGTGGAATGCAGAATTTGTCACGCTCTTGCAGACTGTAGAAAAGCAGAACAGCACATCAATGTGGGAATTAGCTTGATGTTCTGTCAGACTCAAGAAGATGGGCCAGGAGATAAGTAAAGCGTTTACTCATGTCATGGCATATTCAAAGAAAACGATAAACAAGTGAAGGTTAGTACAGAGAGGGAAGTCTACAGGCTTTATGTGTGTTTGAAACTGGGATAATTTCAGTCACCACTTGAAACAATTCATACTTGTTAGTTTGAACTGGCCCAACTGTTGAACTTAGCCCAATATTTGGGTTACTAAACTGGAATTCTGGAGCTTAGAATAGTACACAAAGGAATTATGCTAATGTGGGTTTTATTTCCGTGACTGCATGTACCTTGATGACACAGTAATACAAGAAACTTTTCAGAGTAGACTTCTGGTTGAAACAGAGTGTGTCAGTAAGAACTGAACTTACAGCTTTCCAGGGGCATCTGTGGTTTGAGCTGGTGATTTTGGTGCAGTTCACAAAAGACAGTGAGCTGTCTCACAAATGAGAGTTGTAAGCACTGTTAGTACTGGCCTTTTAAATTTTAAAGACAAGTCTAAGAAAAGAACAAAGAAACTTGTGATTTAGTTTTTACTGCATTTGTTACAGGCAGAGAACATGACAACTCCCTGCCTCCCCAGGACTTGCCTATGGTTAACCTGTAAATGCAGGTCTGTGTTCCCAAGTCCTGGTCACCCACCATCTTGTTTGGATGAAAATGATGTGCTGAGGTACCTACCAAGCAATGCTGACCAAGAAAGTTTGTGCTGACCTCATGGACCATATTTGGTGTCCCTCCATGGTCAGTACTACAGGGCAGCAGATTTCAGTTTGGATTATCTAGAGGATGTGAAACAAAACCGTGCTTTGTGAGAATGGCTGCAGCTCTCCTCTGTGGTAATGATCATAGTTCAGTGACTATCAGAGAAAACCTGCTATACGTATTACATAATGAGCTCAGATAGAATTCAAACCTGTCAGGAGAGCAATTGGAACATGCTCTTTATATAATTAGCTTGTTTAATCTCTTTTTTGTTGTTTGAATGGCAGTGTGGTACTGTGACTCCAAAATCTGTTTCTCTTCCATCAGCTGAAGAGATTGAGGAGACAAGAGGACAAGGAGGATCAAGGAGACAAAGAAAGAGCTGATTTTAGCTGGCAGATAATTTATCTGATGCAGCTCTACACCTTTCCTAGCCCAGACAATAATCACACAAAGTAACTGCCATGAAGAAGTTTGTTGTTTAATTTTTGTGAAGATAAAGTCCTTTACTATTGTTCTGGGGTTGTGGTTCCTGGCAAAGATCCTCAGCATCCTGTGTGAAATGTCCATAGCCATGGGTAATGTTGCTTTTCAGACTGTCAGTGATAGCACTGTGACTACTAGACACTACCCAGCAGGAGCTTTGCAGCTGAGCTGGCCAAGGTGGCTTTGGCCAAGAATAAGCATAGGCCAGTGGTCAGGATCTGCTGTCACACTCTGGCTCTCTGCACTGTGCCCTGAGGAGAGCCATTTATAACCTTTCCTTTTCAGCCCTTAATTTGCTTGCTGCATTTCTCCATCTGGTTGTCATAAATACTGAACAATCACAGGAAAGTTCCTGTAAGGAGGGAAAACAGCAGCCACGTTTTGGAGGGTTAAAACCTGAGCATGTAAGATTGCCTTCCAGCCCTGGTTCTCAGAAGCCACTGTTGGAACTTTTGTATCTAATCTTTCTACCTTAGTTTCTTCATACATGACATCAGGATAATATTATTTACTAGTCTACTGGGAAGGTTTCACTGATGGAGTGAGTACTTTTTGTTAAGTGCTAAATTTCACTGGAACATATTAAAATATCACTCAGTTGCTATAAGGTCTCCATGGGTTTTAGCAGCCAGGTGCTGTCCTCTCATAAAAGCTGAGAGGACAATAAAACCTGTGTGAAAACAGACTATTTTTCTCTTCCCCACCTTACCAGAGAGCACCAGAAGTGTGCAAAAACTGGCATTTACTTTTTTCTATTAGATAAAGAGCTTACTCTGGTTTCTGCCACAACTTTACATTCTGTTTTTGACATTTGTTTGGCATGTGCTGACCTTATGTTTACAAAAATAACATTGAAAACTGATGTTGATAGATCTGACAGTATTGGTGTAAAATGAAATTTTCTTCATGACATAGAATTTGGGAATGTATTTATTGCTGTTGTGAACCACAGTTAGCATGGTTAAGAAGGTGGTGTCTGAATTCTCAATGAGTGCTCCATAGAAAGGAATAATATTGCTGAAAAACCTGACACATTGTTTTTTGTATTTCTGAAACTAAGTAGTATGTATGAATTCTGCACCAGGAACACTATAGAAGAGGCTTGAGCTGTGCCTTTAAAGTGCCTATAAATACAGTATTTGATTAACTGTATACTAGGCATGTATGTAGGAGTGAAAACAATAAAATCCCAATGTAAATTCATTGGCCATTATAAAACCCAGCAGAACAGAAAAAAGTAGAATGACAGCAAGGGCTCACTGGTTGTGCCACTGGCAAGTCACTTTATCTCTGAGTGGAAATTTCCATGCGTATTAATTATCATGAACCCTTTCAGTGGGCATGGTTTTGTGTCTCATGAAGAAACCTAAGCAATGGCAAATCAGAAGTGGCTTTCCAAAGATATGTCTTGGAATGCACAATGAGAATTTATTTACAGGAAAATCAGTCTTTGAAAAACATGTGGCTGAGAGAGGAATACCACAGGGACAGTGACAAGCTTCAAGTGGCTTCAGTCTGTAGTTTCTAGGACAAACTGAAAAAAAAGCCCAAATCAACAATGGGAGCAAAATCTCCGTATGCAGGAGATCACAGAGTGATCTGTGGAAAAAACACCAGACAGTGTAATAGTTCAACGAGGCCAAAGTGCAAAGATATTTTTAGAGTTTTAAGTATTAGAATTTTCAAAAGCATTCAACCCTTTTTGATAAATTCCCTACACAGGGTATCTCTTTGGATCCACAGCTGAAGGGTGAATGAATCTTTAAGAAGCTCCAGACCAGAAAAGAACTACATCTGTCTGATGCTAAGAGTTGAACAGAATGGGAGGCAGAGCCTCCGGGTTAAGTCATCATTTAACAGTTTGGTTTAGCTGTTTTTAGTAATAAATCTCTGCCTTATTTCCAAGCATCTACTACAAGCAGTCATTTCAGAAACAGGACAGGATTGGCAGATTTTAGAAACTGAAAATGCAGTCTTTACAACTGTAAAGGACAGCCTTTCTGGTTAGACTGTAAATTTTTTCCTTTCTTGAATTACCTCGGATACCCTCAACTTCTGTGTATGAAAGATAAAGTCCCATTTCTTTTCAGTCATTTAAGTGCACTGTGGGAAGGCCTCCCTTCATAGTTTTCAGTATATGTGCTAAGCTACGTTCAGCTGACAGGCTGAAATTAATAGCTGAAGTTATTGGCATGGTGTGTAAGCAGGAGGTCTTCCTCTCCTCCTCCTTTCTCTCACTTGTCTTCTTACCAAGCCAATCTTCTTAATGTAATCTTGATGGGGAATGCTATGATTTGTAGGGATGATAATCATTACAGAGACACATTGGGAAGGCTACTCTGAGCCTTTTCTTAGTGCATTGATGTGAGAGATGAGCTCTTACAACCCTGTTAGAATTGTTTTAAAGAGTTGCTGTGGTTTTATATTCCTAAGTGTTAACTAGGATATTTCTGATGTTCTGCAGTGGAAAAGCACATAGATTGTGCAAACTCATCCTTGACGATGTCTGTTTGGGATGAAGAGACAGAGATCTCCACCTTTGGCAGTGGTAGAGGTGTTTAAAATTCTTTGCTAGGACTGAATCTCAGAGGATATAGCTTCCTCTTTAGGTATTTGTACCAGAAAATTAACTGTCTCATCAGATACTCTGCTCATCAATAGAATAGCCTCTGAAAGATCCCCATAATACTGGATGATCCTTTGTTTTACATATGTTTACATTTTTCTCTGTTTTACATGAGTAATGCTAACCTCCTGCATAGTTTGCTGGGAGAGTGGACCACTCACTCCATTCAGTAGCTATGTATAATTAAATGGTCCACTGGAATAAAGGCTGCACCATTTTTAAAAGCATTCTCAAATTCTCTTCGTAAGAACAACATATGAAATGTAGAGTGTGTTCCAGTGAGGAAGTATATTGTGCTTTTGTCAAAAAATGTATCCTCTATATTTTCTTAGTTTATGTGCCAAGCCAAACTCTCTAGACGGCTGAGTACTGCAACACTCTAGGAGTTAACACTCATCTAGTGTCACAGAAGAATATGCCAGAGATATTTAATCACTAGACAGAGGAAAAAAATGTCTGTCATGACCTACTGACCAGACATTTCTTGGCAATTGCTAATCAACTGTGTTAGCCTTTTGTTGTCTCTCCTGCCATTATCTTCCAGGAAAGATCTGAACAAGAGGTCAGGGTAGCTTAAATAGGTATTGGTTCGTTTGTTATCTTTCATACAGTATGTTGCAGTCAACAGTCTGCTCTCCTCTGAAGGTGAAAGACTTCAATTTAATTGATTTGTTTATTTACTGTAGGTATTTACTATCAAATACAAAAGATAAGAATAGTTCTTGGTGAGAACATTTCTGAGAATAATTTTTATTGCTTTCTGTGACCATTAATTTTTAAAAGATCTGTATTTGGTAAATTGTGGACTACTTCTTTACAGAAGAAACACATTAGAAAAGTGACCTGGATCTTAGTTCAGAATACCAACCATTTCAGGCTGTTTCTGTTAAGTACCATATTCAATGCTTTCCTTTAAGCATAGAGTCCATTTTGTGGGTTGTAGACCCAGGGGAAAAAAAACATTCCTTCTATGAAAAAGGTGAGGGAATAAGGGGGCAATGATAGGAAAAAATCAGCTGGTGGATATCTTCTGTCATGCAAACTGATTGTATAGAGAGGAGATGGTGGTAACATGTCTGACTTCAAATGACTGCTTTTCTGAAGGAATTTCATTTGAAAGGCAGTGTTATCTTTGATAATTTTTTTTTTCATTATTTTGCTTCATCTGTCCATGCTGCATTAACAAAGCACTACTGAATAGCGAAACCAGAAAGCCGATTACTTCCTTTCTGGGAATGGAAGTGTCTAGCCTAAGGCATGGGGGAATGTCTCTCCCTTTCTCTCTTACTGTAATACTGGAAACATTTGAAATTTATTCAAGCCTCTGTGGAAAGCCAACACAGACTGCTTCTGTATCTTTGTCTCCAGCATGGAACTGCAGCTGGCAAACAAATGGGCACCACCACAGCTTTTACATGATTGTTATTAGGCAGCCCAGGACTTCTCTTATGCCTGGACTGGCAGGGTAACACAGGAGATGAGAGATTCACTCCATCTCTCAAAGCCAATCATAGCAATGAGGATCCCCTTCTACTCAGGAAAAAATGGAGTTGCAGCATGTGGCCTACCTCTTCTGAGACATTCCAGTTGATAGCAAAAAGCCCCATTTTCTTTCCCACTCAAAAGGGCTAGAGTGGCAATGGAGGTGATACAAACCTTTGAACTCACTGGGATTTTGTTGCTGTGCCATTTGGTCTTCTCCCCCTTCCACACACTGAATCCATTCCCAAGAGTGTGTTAAACTAAAGAAAATTAATCTCTGCCAGAGTGGATACTCTGGGCTCTCACTTTGTGGAGACAAACCTCATTCTCATGATGTCTACACTGACACTTAGGGTTAACATAGAGATTATTTGCTGCCAGCCAGGGATGTATGAATTAGTTCTTCTTTCTCCTCTCTGCAGTCTGCACCAGAACCATCTGCTCTATACTGTTTGATTATGGCTTAAGGTTTGCACTGAAGTTTGAGTGTTTCTAGGAACTGACTTACAAATGACTTGCCTCTTGTTTGGCCACAGGGAGAGAGAGGTATAAAAGGGCTGGAGTTAGATTAGAGAATCTGGGGGTTGCAAGTGAAGCTCCAGAGAAGCTCAGGGGCTCTGGAGATCTTGAGGGCCTGTGGAACAAATAGCAGTCTGCTACACAGTAGGAGGGACTCTGGACTTTTCAGTGAGACTAGACTGAGGAGGACTGGTCAGGTACAAACACAGCATTCCAGAACTGATTTTTCTTTAGCAGAGAAAGCTCCTTTTGTGCAATATTTTTTCTGTCCAGCCTTAGGGACTAGGTTGCCTGCCAGACCCAAGCACGTGAGCTTTTTACTCTCACAGATTTCAGCAAGAAGCTTGAGGATTACATCACTTGTTGAATTTGGGCTCTATACCCTTACATTTGGATTAGATGTTTAAAAATAAAATATCCGTTTATTTGTGTGCAAAAGTTCCCTCTTCCCTGTGTAGCATCAGGGCAGCTGTTGTGCTCTGCTTTTTTGTTTCTGGGACTGTCTGTAACAGCCACTAGCCATCCTTCTATTTACAGTCATTACGACAAGGAAACTGGAAACTTCAGCTACTGGGACATGATTATCTTCTCTTTCATGTCAGGTTTGTCTTTTACTGTGACACAGCAAAATAAATGTTTGTACAGCTAATAAAAAGTTATCTAAAGATAAACCAAAATGTTATATCTTGGTTGAAAGAGCTGCTGATGGATACCTAATGTAGGACAGGTTTACTAGAAATTGGGATACAGAACGTGTTACGAAAGGAGATGATCCTCCCTTTTCCCCACCCAAAGTAATGCCCACAGCCCCTCTGTAGTAAGAAGTGGGAAAGTCTCCAGAGTAATAGCAGCAAGATTTAGGTAAGAATTCTGAAGCAAGTAGAGATGGCATCTTTGCTGGCTTCTAGGAAAGGGCAGTCTTTTGAAATGTTTAGTCAAAGGCTTATAGCACTTGCCAAGGCTCTTGAATGAATAGCAGTCTAGATATAGATTTCCTTCAGTTCAGTGATCAAAGGGATATAATAATGCTGAATAACTCAGGACTGTGAAATCCTTGTTTTATGAAAATAACAATGCATAGTTGCATTTTTGTCCCTGAGGAATATGAAGAATCAAATGAAAGAGACATAAATCTGTCAGTGCAATGAAGGGTGTGCTACAGCTCTGTCTGTCCCAAAGGGGCGAGCATTTTATTGTACTTATTTAGCTTGTTGAATTCTCAAAACCCACAAGCTTACAATGTAGAAAATATGTGAAAAACAAAGAGCCAAACCCCCCTTATTTTCTAAGACTGCATTTTATTTTGACCTTATAATTTTAAAAAGATGTTTTTGGTGGTACACAGCCTCAGAATCAGTACCTTTGCATTTACAAACTACAGAGAACCCCGTCAGTTTGTTTCCCTACTTCCAGCTTTTAAGTCGTGCAGAAAATCTTGCTCTTTGATCCTGTTTTCTATGAAAGGCTTAACAGCACATTGCTGAAGCAAGACTGCATGTTATGAGGATTCCATTCACAAAATAGATTTACAGCACATTAAATATCAATTTAGTAATTTTCATAAATGAAAACTACAATGAAAATGCCTATATAAATGCACAGTGCAGCTTCTGCGATGTGCTACCCTTTCCTGGGTTTTGTTCATTTACACTCCCATTCATAAGAGCATCATTAGTGCAAATTAATGAGATTTTACTATGTGGTTATCTTGTAGCAAGCTCTTAGATATATTTCAACTGATTGAGGCTAGTGTAATGAGTTAATTTTCAGCATCTGGTTTGGTGAGAGGTTTCTTAAGCTCTTCTGTAGGGTTAGATCTCTTCTGGCTTGGGATAGCAGGTAGGACACAGCTTGGTTTCAGAGGCTTTCCTGATACACCAGGCAAGATGGAATAGAGCAAATGATTCTCAGAATGTCCCCTTTTATGGGATTTGGAGGCTGGGGCTGGTGGGAGAATAACTGCACCAGTCCTTGGGGAATTTAAAGGCAGGGACTTAAACTTCTCAGCACCCTGTGATGGCAGCTGAACTAGAGGAAAAAGAAAAAGAGAGAAAGAGTGGACAGAAAGTGAAAAGCGTGACATTTTAAGAAATGAATTTTCTATGTTATTTGTTTGTCTTGTATTGTGTGTACTCAAACCTGCGTCTGAAAAACGTGATCAAAATATGATTAAAAAAATCTATAAAGCCTGGCAGAGCTAATCTTCAACTGAAGAAAACAATTCCAGTGTTCCAGGAAATCTAAGTGATTTACTTTGTGTCTGATGATCAATAAGACTTGATAAGTTCAAAGGTTTACTTTTGATAAGCAGAGAATCCATAGTTTGTCTGAAGGAGACTCGGTCTCTTTGAACAGATTTACATACAATATTTTTTTCATCACAAACCACAGGCTGACAGAAAGACATGTTCCATGGAAATGTATTATTTTAACAAAACCTGTGTGTAAGGATGCTCTATTACCCAGGGTAAGTTCTTGAGAAGATGAAATGGAAGAACATGGGATACTGTCTAGGTTGCTTTAGGCACAGTCAATCATGAAGATTGATTCACACGTGCTCTGCAAGTCACAGGCCACAAAACTAGACCATTACCCTGAAGCACACTAAAACCTGCACTGAAACACAAGAACCACAGGTGTTGTATGCCTCATATGTGCCAGAAATCTTCTAAGAAACTGTAGGTTTCGATCATCCTTAATCTCCACCTCACACTCAGCAGTGTAGCATTGTTTGTGCTTTAAATTTAATATAGTTCTGAATCTTCTCTAAATCAAAATCCTCAACTTCCTTCATTCAGGCAACTTACTAACTAATTTCCTTTGTTGTTTTTTTTTTTTTTTAAAGGAGAGTTCAAAACCTTAATTGCAGACCTGCTTTTCTCTGCCTTGGAATTTATTGTGAATTGCATTAGCTTCTTTTCATTTGATTCTCCATTTTATTCCCAAGCTTTTTGTATACAAACAGTTTGGGGTTTTCAGTTTAACTATATGAAGAATTCCTTACTGGAGTTAACACCACAGGATCTTCCTTGAATTTTTTCACGTTAATTTTTCCATGATTCCATTCTCATTCCAGATGTGATTTCCTTCCATCTGCATCTGTTATGATAAATGCCTGAGAGGCTCTTAATTTTGACTTAATTTTGCATTTTTCCCAGCAGCTCCTTTGGTTACTGCAATTTCATAGTCTCTGACAGAAATTTTTCTGGTGCAGGTTCAGGGAATTTCTACTTAAATGAGAGCTCAAGAAGAGTATTCTCTCTTACCCCAATTAAAGTCCTGTGTAATTCCAGAGAAACAGCTGAAGTTAACCAGTATTTGGACCATTTTAATAGAGGATAAAGTGAGAAATGAACAAGTTTTTATTAGGAATAACAGACTGAGTAACTTCTCAGGTACAGTCAATGCACCTGTGATAAGATGGACCTTACAAGTCAATTTTGAGCTTAAAAAAAATAATCCCCGAACCAAACTAAACATTCAGTACACTCATTGATCTCAAGTAGAATAGTGGATGGAGTTTATTGAGGGCTGTAGAATAAAAAGACAAGAAAATAGGACACAAGGAATTTCAAGTTAGTTAACCTACCTCAAAAAATCCTTAATATCTGAAATTCTGCCTACAGTTATGTTTTTCAGAAGTGGATCTTTGAACCTATGAAGTCTGCCTTCTCGCTGCTCATCAAGCAACACCAAAAAGAATAACTGGGATACTGGTGGAGTGGGTATAGGAGAAGTGAGAAATTATGTGGTTTTAATAAGGAAGGGTTATTAACTTTTTCACAAATTTTCATAAAAAATAAGGTAGGGTTTGGGTTGTTTTTTTTTTTTTTTTCTTTTCATGCTAATTTCAGTACAATTCAAGTTCTGATGGCCTGAGCGGGTGATATTTACTAGAGCTTTGGCAATGTATTGTAATTTGTAGGTCATATTCAAAGTTCATTCATGTTCAAAATTTCAGGAAATCACTTAGTTCTCTTTTCCATGAAAAAAAACCAAACCCAAAACAACAAAAAAGCAACAACACCCCCCCCCCCAACAAATACTTTGTTTTATTTTGTATTGAATTTCTGTGTATCAGGCAGGGTTAAATACAATAAATGAGTTCATTTGTTTTCTGGCACATGACAGAATGCTTTGAATTCATTGAAATTTTGATGTGTAAACCAAATACATATGGAGAGGCTCACTTGTTTCTCTCTTTGGAGCACAGGCATATGTTCATGGATTAAAACACCTGTGTAAAGTATCTCCAGAACACTTTCTGTACTAGAAAACCTTTAACAATGTGCTTGAGTAGGGCAAATGTAGGGTAGTTTAACTTCACTCCCATGACCAGATAGCCATCACAAACCCATGCTCATTCAAAGATGTAAAAACCAGCATCCAAATATCAAGGCTTTCTACATGGTCTTACATACTGTGCTCAGTTTAGGATATCCTATGAGGATATCAGGACTGAATGGCTTTGAAATAATGTATATAGTGACTAGTTTTAATATATGTATTGAAATACAGGAGCATGGACCCAGCACTGGGGTGTGAGAAACACAACTCTTAAAGCTGATTACTGCACATACAGAAGCTGTATACAGCAAAAGCATCAGTAATTATTTGCAGAGGGCAGTTAATCACCAAAGACCTAGTGATATAGTAAGAGCTACTAATTCAGGGAACCTTTTCCGCCCAGTAGTAACTCTTGAGTAGCTACTATTGCAAACTGCAGAGGTAATAACATGGGAGTCAGAAAGTCATTCCCCAAGGAGTACGTACTTCAGCAGAAAGAACGGTTCTTAGACTCTCTTACTTTTGCAAACACTGGACCATGGTAAGGCATGGCACACCCTCTGCAGAGAGGATGGTGCTTTGTGGAGTCCTTTGCTTTTAAGTTGGGAAAGAAGAAACTTCAAATCATGGCAAATAATAAGAAAACTAACCACTGATTGACCAAATATTGTTAAATGACCTCCAGAAATATTTTTTTTCCCCAGCAAGTAATATCCTCATTATGGCTTCAGACTTTAGACCAGGCTTAGAAAGCTGCATGAAGAAATGAGAGCAGCAGAGAGTTCTCTAGAAGTCCCATATTTGTTTGGGAAATGATTCTGGCATTGTGTGAGCAGTGTGTGATAGTTGTAACTCTGTTTTCCAGGTGTCCTTGGGAGGGTCATGTGGTGAGATAGAAAGGGAGTGCAGGGGATGGAGCAGCAGCGTGCAGAATAACAGATGCCAGACTGTGCTGAGGCTACTCAAGAAGCCACTGAAGGACCTTTTTGGCCTTGGGAGTGTCTGGAGGATGGAAGTTTATAAATTGTGGTTTAAAGTCACTCAAATACTCTTTTCCTAGGCTGCTGTTTAATTACTGTTACCCTCTTTCTAACTTGTATTTTAAAATGGTTTTGCTTAAAGTATCTCTTCCTTGTTTTTTCATTGCCCTTCCTTTTTTGGGAGATGTTTCTGCTTTCTGTTATTCTCTAAGCAGTTTCAGTTCTCTTTCTAATTTATGCTTATGTTATTGTTCTTACTCCCTGGTTGCTTTTGTTTTCCACTGGCTTTGTTACATGCTTTTAACACACATCTTTTGTAATGAAACTATTAGAAAAATGTTTATATTCAAACTTCGTTGCTGGAGCCATTTGCCTGGATGTCCAAATCATTTTGCCTGTATCCAAATCAGTAATATTTTTAAGGCTGCATGGAGGATGAGGAAAATCCTGGCTCTGAAGCACATATTTGCAAAACTCCAGGATCAAATGTGTCATTTGTGTTAACAAAGAGGAAATATAAATCTATTTTGCAAATAACTTTCTTTCTCTTTTCTTTTTTTTTCCTCTTATTCGTTTAAACTGATGTTCAAGCAGTAATGGCCACCTGGGTATCTGTGCTTTGTTAGTCAATTAAACCATGATTATTAGCTGTGACAATTGAATTTTATTTGTAAACCACAGGTTTTTTGCATGAGACTAGAACTAAAACCCTGGGTGTTTGTATGATTTACTGCAAGCACACCACCGATTATGAAATAATTTTATTTTTTTTTTAGGATTTTGTTTACAACTATACTTTAACTAGAAAACACAGAGGACATTAACAGAAAGCTTAAAAATAGGAGTCTTGGAACTGAGGATTTGAAAGCAGTGAGATTATTTTCCTTCCTCTGAGCAGACAGGGAATACCACCTCAGTATTCCACATATCTCTACTTTCTTCTTCCTCTCTTACGTACTGTGCAGCAGCAGTGCAGGATTCTGTATTTCCCCTACCCAGTCTGATGTTCCCTATAAAGCTATCTCTACTGTTTTGGTTTTAGTAGTATTGTTGTAACTGCAGAATTGCTTCTGAAACTCATATCATAACAGGCAATGGATCCTAAGTTTAACTCTGAAATATGAGTGCTTTAGGACCTGGCTGATACGTAGGATGACAAATAGTAAACTAGAAATCCTCATCCAAAGTACACTGGGGGATTTGTGCCTTGTGGAGCACAAGAATGTGAGGTCAGGACACCGCTGGGAGTAGTGCTAGTGTTTATATGTGAAGAACACCCCAGTTGCTAGCTGGATCCAGCCTGGGACACTCACTAATCCTTGACACTGCTGGGGCTGTGGGAGCGGGGTGAAGCTTTTCGTGCTCTTTGAGACCTTGGTTCTTACTGCCTTGGGAATGAGGAGCTGGCTGAAAGTACAGAGGAATAAGATGCTGCTGCTCTCTTGATTGCTTTATTTTTGTTCCTGCGTTATAGAAGCTACCCAAACCAGTTGCTGTTAGAATGAGAGAAATGAATGATTCCCATCCTCATGTAAAAGCTACTCTATCTGCTGTGCTTAAGGCAGGAAGAGATAGACAATCTTTTCAGCTATGTAACATTCAGAAAATTACTATTTCTTGTTCTAATTCTCTTCTCTCTAGTTTTTGCTAGGAAAAGGACATAAAAATCTGTGTTATATTTTTCATGTTGTCTGCAGAAGAGTCTTATCCTGGCTTTCATCTCATGTGTCTGACCATTCTTTACCACGTAGTCGTTAGGGTTTTGTCATCCATCTCTTTACATCCTGCCCCTATGAAAAGCTTCCAGAGTCATACAGATACATACAATTGATTGTGAAACCAAGAGCAAAAAATCTTGTCTCTGAGAATTCCAGTCGTCTGCTCTCTGGAAAGCAAATGTAGAACTATACTGTCATCTGTATTGATGTACATTACTTCTACTAGCCCAGCTCTATGAAACTTATTGGAGAAAAGGGTTGTGATCAGTAGCCCAACCTGGAGGTGGGCCAGTCACTAGCGGAAGACCCCAGGAGCTGATACTGGGGCTAATACTGTTTAATGCCCTCATTAGTTACTAGGATGATGGGGCAGAGTGCACCTCCAGCAAATTTGCAAATGAAAGGAAACTGGGAGGAGTGGTCTTCATAGGCTGGAGAAATGGGTGGACAAAACTCTTATAAAGGAAAATGTATAGTCCTGCGGCTTGGGAGGAGTAAGTCCCTGCACCAATATATGCTGAAGATTGAGCAGCTGTAAAGGAGCTTGTCAGAAAGGGACCTGGGAGTCCTGATAGACAATGAGCTGAGCATAAGCCAGCAAGATGGCCATGCAGCAAAGATAGCCAACAGTCTCCATTAGGAACAGCATTTCCAGGAGATTGTGGCAGGTGATCCTTCACCTCTGATCAGCACTGATAAGACACATCTGGAGTGCTGTGTCCCATTCTGGGACCTCCTTTACAGGAGAGACATAGACATACTGGAGCAGCAGTCCAACAAAGGGTGGTGATGACTAAGGGAGTGGAGTGTTCAACCACAGAGAGGTAACTGAGAGAGCTGGTACTGTCCAGCCTTGAGAAGAGAGAGGCAGACACTTCTCAGTAGTATCCTATGAAGGGAAAGGAGTCAATGAGCAAATAACTAAGAAGAAACGTTTTTGCTCTAAAGAAGGTCAAACACTGGAACAGGTTTCTCAAAGAAGTTGTGTAGTCCCCATCATTAGTTATTTAAAACATAGGTGGATATGACCCTGAGCAACCTGCTGTAGGTGACTCTCTATGGACATGGAGGTTGAACTAGACAATCTCTAAAGGTGCTTTCCAACCTCAGCCATTCTATGACTCAGTGCAAAAAGGAACATGAAACCTCTCTCAAAACCCTCAGATGCCAGTACTGGAGGCACACAAGTATGATACTGTAACTGAGACTTGGCTGTACTTACATTTGTGAGCACAGTGGTTGGGCATGGAAGCCAGGCTGTTCTGTACAGGAGTATTATTTTGTATTTTGGGTTGGTCTGTGAAAATCTGTTGAAAATTTTTACCTGTGAAAGAAATGAAATTATCTGTTACCATACGAAAATCATTGTTAATAATATGGTGCACTGTAGATCTCTGGCTTTTATAAAAAACCCCAGATTTAATAATTCTCAGACATATGTAATAACAAGAAACCACTGATTGAAAAAAGCTTTTCTTTTTTTTTTTTTTTTTTGTTTTAATCTACATTCATTTAAAAGAGTGACTGGTGTAATATAACCTTCATGTGTACCCTTATCACTTCCTCTCATGTCATATAATAACTGGTTTTAAAACAGGCACAGACCAGTAGCTAAGTCCATGTAAGAATATCTGGACACTAAGTTTGTAGAAATATTCAACTGGATGGATTTGATTTCAGAATCAAAGCTTTCATTTGCAAACATTTCTAATAGGGTCTCAGCCTTTCTAAATACTACAACACAAATACAGTTTAAATTCTGTTAGGTAAATGAGACTGGTGGAGGTCTATTGGCAGTAAAGATGAGCTCTGAGAGGGTTTTACCACAGATGAAAACATAGCAGAACTGATATAAACTGTTACTGATCCTTATTAAGCTATGTTAATGGCAATTACATTTTTCCAAGAACAGATATTGGAAAATGAAAGGTCAATTGGCTAACTGTGGCATTTCACTGGCTATGATTAAAATTAACTTGGTTCTAGTACTGTTAAAAAAGAAAATACAATAGACGATGTATTGCATTTTGCTACATAAATGACACATCAAATAAAGAGGAAATTCAAGCACCAAATCAACTTTTTCACCAGATTGTCTTCCTGAGTTGATCTTATTCAGTGATGTTTCAGTCCCCAAATTTTTCTTTTTTGTTATCCCCAGATCTGAGATGAGCTGTGTAAGGAGTCTTGGGTTGTCTTGCCAAACAGCTGCTCACCCAGCATGGCATTGCAACATAGCTCACTGCAGATCAAGCATATGCTTTGTTGGCACACAGAGAGAAAGGGAGACATGGACGGCATGTAGTAGGACACCTTAGGCGGTAGGAAAAAAAGGAATTATATAAATTGCCTTTGTGGCTTTGTAGTTACTTGAAAGTACATATGTATTGCTGGCTTGTGCAAGATAAAGCTATAGGAAAACAGTTGTAGAACAGTTTCCTAGAAGTTCACTGAATTGTCAAGATTGCTGTAAATGTGTTACTGACAAAATGAATTCTCTATAAAAGGAGCTAACGTGGTCTGTATTGGACAAATCCCCATGTTATAGTGCATCCTTCAGTTGAACATGGAGTAAAATTCTGGTCCAAAGACCATGGCAGTTGATAGCCATTGGCTGAGTCTGCTGGATCCCATGTGTAAAGCTGGTGTGTATTGGACTAAAACTTGAAGAATTTCATACAGGTGAACTATGTCTATTACAGACAGACTTTAGTTTCCTTTTCCCATGTTTTACTCTTTATTTAGTCTTCGACACTTCTCCAGGGTGATCAAAAAATGGGTGTAAAAGTTGGAAAATTTCTTCTATAGACATTGTATCCATTGTGCACAAAGAACTAAATACATAAATTCCAAAATAGCAGAGTATCAAGCTTGCTGCTCCCATTAGTGAAATTTGAATTATATTGGTTTCAATGATGCTTATGCTGAGAACTAATGGTGTATGTATGTACCATTATGGCCTTGATTATGGGAGGTTGTTTCTATCAGGAGATATATTTATTTCATAAATGGGGATATATGGCTGCAAAACAACAGTACAGAGCATAATCATGTTTTCAAGGCTGATACGAATGTTTGGAAAAGAATCTTTGTGTCTAAAAGTTCTGGCATCAAGGGAAAGTATTCTACTTTTTCTTTCTATCTGCTCCACATAACATCAGAGAAAAAAGTTTTTCTTTCTGTAATATATCATCTTTGTCATCCCTAAAAGCATATTTATGATGACATTTAGTTTTTAATGAAATGGAAAGGGTACAATTTATTATCATAGAATGCAGGACTGCTCTGCATTTTGTTTTGTTTGCTGACATTTTTTACAGGTTGTTCTTTGTTTTTCCTTTGCATTTAGGTGGTGAACCACATTGTGGTGTGTTTTGTGGAAAAGCTGTAAATGTTATGATGAATATCCCACTGTAAATCAATCCTTCAGTCTGAGAAAGAAACAGCTACACTGATCATCATCTTTGCTCTATTGTTTCCTGGCCAAAAAGTGCTTCCTGTTGAAATATACCATATTGATTATGCCAACACAAGCTTAATAATAGCCTATTTTTTACATTACCTGTTCAAGCAAATAGAAAGTACTGGGCTGCTGTAAGAAAACCCGCAATAAAGTATCACCTTTAGCAAAGGTTAATAATGTAAAAGATTAATGAAAGAAAGAAAATGCTCCAGCTGGTTAAGGGGTGCTAACAGCTGCCTTATATTTGAAACAGGTTTCCTTTTACCCGTATCACTTGGAGTTTCTCTACTTGCACCATTTTCCCTGTGGAAAGCAGTTGGCAGTGCATTTTGCAAAAAGAGATGATTACAAAGCTCATAAATACAAAATGTTTTGGATTGTGGATGCCAGCTCAGCACTGTGGCTGGCAAACTCTTGCAATATTGACAGTATTTTTTGATATCATCTGTCTTTGCTCTTCCCAGTGGAGGGCAAGACAAAGTAGTTATTCTGAGAGAAACCAGTGCCATGATTGTAAGGTAAGTCTCATTGCTACCCACAGCAACTTCTCCCCGTTGTGTAAATGCAAAGTCTCAGCTAGTAAATTGACTCATGTTTCATTTCCAGGAGCACAGAAACCAGAACAAAATACCTCCAAAAATACCAGTCTATGTGCCAGCTGCCTAAGTAGCTTACTCAGCTCTGACTTTAATAAAAGGTCATGTAAAAAAATCAATTCTGGGTGTTAGCTGAGAAAAAATTTTAAAATTGAGTTCCCCTAGATTATTGATACCCATAATCCTGCCTTGGATATTGAGTGATTGGGGAGTTATTTTTAACCGCCACAGTCATGACTTGAGAAATGCAGTTTTAACACTTCAGTCTCCTTCAGCGTCCAAATGATGTTTTTCCCCTCAGCTAGGTCTTCTGCAGAAAAAAAACAATGAGGAAATATCTTTCCTCAGAGACAGCTGCCTGTGCAGCACTGCTGGCTGGGCTGGAGCCAGGCTTACTTTACTTCTGATCCCCCTGAGTCCTGCAGGCACAGTGCACTGGAGACCTGGAGCTCATACAGTAAATGCAGCTTTAATTCACAGCAAGTCAGGTGGCTCTAATTACAGGAGCAGACAGATTTAAACCACACATACGAGCATGAAGGAGGATAAGCAGATCTTTTTATCATGAAGAAATGTTAGACGGTATCTGGGTTGTGCAATGTATTCCTGTCAGACACTCCCTTTGTCTTTAAAAGCTGTTAGTTCATATGCTTCAGTGGAAGTCCTTTTTGCCAGATGCAGGAATCTTTTTATTGTTGGAAAGTTTTGTTAAAGGGAGCTGGTACACAGAGAGCCGGGCTTAAAGCAGACCCAGGCTTTATTTTCTTTGAGGGAGATAACAAACTGTTAGAGATAAAATGACTTACTCTTCCTTTGGACATGCAAAGACTGCTCCCATTGTAACAATTAGAAGATTTCCCATAATTGGTACCATTTTTCCCTTATTCATGCATGTAGATTGTGGGTGCTATACCAAGTCTCTGTGCAGATAATGGTGCACTGAATGGATGCACAGGGTCTGTCCTGAAACAAGGTCTGTCTTGATTCAAATGGTTGCAACTTTTTATCATAGGATGTTCACAGAAAACTGCCTGTCCTCCTGTCCAGAGCAAAAAAGGATTTAACCATACAGTTTTCCACAGTCTTAAGAAAAATCTACAGTCACATTTCAAGTAACATGGTTGTTACTTCCACATCAAATGCATTCATGGTCTAGCTAATCTCATGAAGAAATGTTTTTCTATAGTTACCCCCAGGTTTGGTTTTTCCAGTTTGAGTTTATTCTTCCTCTGCTGTCAACAGCCCTCAAATATCTCAGTCTCAGTGTACCCTGTTATATTTAGGTTGTAAAGAAGCCCTGAAGATTTTCTTGTCTTCCACATGTGAGCTGAACCTTGAAGAGTTTAGTGTAGAAAGAGTCATGCTGGAGCAATCCTTGTACCCATATGAAGTTTGGGGTTTGTATGGTAGAGTGAATAGCTGAAGAGTGCATAGTAAAAAAGTAGTGACACTTATGGATCAGGCCTATCAAGTTTTCAGGAATGTGGCCTGATGTTCAGGAAGTGGAACTTTTTTACCCTGAAAAACAGGGTAAAATTTCCAGCCTTTATTTGCACAACATAGAATGACCAGACATTCTGAAATTGTCACCTCTACTCTCATCATTAGAGATGTGAACAAAGATTTGCTATTTTATAGATCCTGTGTCTTAGAAGTCAGCACAGTTTGCACTATCATGCAAGCTCAGATAGTGACCTGACTTCTGAGAGTGTTCTTTTCAGAGAGGGTTTCTGTTCATTCCTATTTCCTGAAAAAGATAGCAGCTCATGTTTGTTGGGGTGAGGGGAGATTAACGTATTGTACAATGTTTACTTCTTGCAATGGTGTACTGGTAAGTTTGGGGACTGCTTTTGCTTGCTTCCTTTTCTGTTGGATATTACAGTGGTTGGAAAGCATGCTAGATGTGTTTAATTTTGGCATGGGACTAATCCCAAAGGAGATGAAGTTGAAGACACTGATATGTTGAGGTAAACTCCAGCAAGCAGGCTAGCCAGCTGGATTCATTTAAACATTAGTATGAGTCAAACAAAGTACTAGATCCCAAATCCAGTCAACCGCTGGTTTTGAGTTTACTTCAGAATTCTGATGCTCTTCTTCATTACTGTTGCATTACAGTTTCCAAACCACAACATAAAAGCATTTGCTCTGTTTCTGTAAATTTAGCAACCTGAACCCAGCATTAGAAAAACTGTAAGAGCAATACCTTGGACAAAAATGCTGGCACTTGGGGTCAGGAAGATGGGAAGGGGTGACAGTACAGTCTAAAAATGCCAAGGTGCAGGGCTGTCCAGCATGGCATACATGGGCTTACCTGGCTGGATCCAGAAGCAGCTCTCAGCACAGTTAGAGGTTTGAGTGCAGTGCTATTCCCTTGCACATCTAGTTCCAGGACTAAATGTGGACACAAGGCAGCAGGTGTGGCTGAGGGTGTTACCGTGCAATTCATAAAGCTTATATATGATCTGAAGGCACTTACCTTACTCAGGTACATTCTCTGCTTCCTGACTACCTATATTTTTATTCCTTATCAGACCTACTTAAATTTCTTATTTCCCACCCCGAAACACCTTGCTTAAGCTGTCAGCTGATGTTCTGTACATATGCTATCTTCAACTGCTACTACATACAGGGAGAAGAAATTGACACAGGTATTGAAAAACTAGAAATGTCATGGGTCAGACTTACCAATATTTTCCTGACTCAGCTTGCTATATCAGTAGACATTATAGGATTTGGGAGATAGAAAAGAAATTACCTGATGAAGAACTGGGAAGTGAGGGAAAGTGGGGAGGGCACAAACGCACATGGTGAGATCTGTCAGAGTTTAAGCCATTTATCAGTTTGTCTGAAGGAGTTCTAGTGCAGGCTTTGTAAGAGAACAGCTGGTTAGAGCCTGTGTTCCAGAGATCACCCAACAAAGCCTGGCAGCTGCTTCTGGGGTCCAGCAAGTTGTGTTCAGTCTGCCCCTTCAGAGACTTGTGTGCAAATTGGTGGGTGCTGGTGCTGGAGGAGAAGGTTGATGTGCTCCGGGAAGCAGTTAGGAAGGAATTGCCCACAGTGATGGGGGGAAGGCTATGGGCTCTGATGGGCAGAAGTCCCTGACACTCTGGCTGCTTCTTTTCTGGTATGAGATACTTTGTGTCTGTGCTCCTTCGTTTAAAGCCAGTGGTGGTCACACGCTTATCTTTGCAGTTTGTGTCCATAATGCAATCAAAAGTGGTGATGATGTCATCTACGTCTGACCTCTCTTCTCTGGGATTTCGGTCTCTGCTTTTCTCCTTCTGACTGTTCTTTTGATCATTTTTATTCTTTTTGAAAGCGAAGATGTGGTTCAGTATACTGAATCGTCCTTCTTTCTTTGGGGGTCTGTTGTTCTGGGAGGGAAACTGTTGAACTGGCTCATATCTACTGGAATTACAAATCAAAATGTGGTGTCATTATTGCCAAATAATAAAGAAATACTGTGTTTGCCCATGAAATGGAGTATGTATTGTTCAGACACATTTGCAGGAGTCATTCAAGGAGGTGGAAAATTAGGAATGCAGGTTTGTAATTAACAGAGACTATAAATGATACCATATTACTTCACTCTTTCTTATGGGGTTCAATGCCTTACACTCATCTTAATGTAGGCTCAGTGCAGCTACCAGGAAAAAAAAAATAAACAAACTTTCCTGGCTCCGGCATCTACCAGCTGCAGAATTATTATTCTTACTGGTGAAGCAAGATCCAATAATAACAAGAATAATATGATGGGATCTTTAAAACCAAGCGGTCTTTGTATTACGTCATGTTTGGAAAATAGTATTTCCAACAGCAGAATCATTGCTAACACTGTAACAAAGGCACTAGTTGACCATCCCTCCCCTTTCTTTTTTTCTTTCTCTTTCCCTTTCCTTTTCCCTTTTCCTTTCCATTTTCTTTACCTTTTCACTTTCCCTTTCTTTTTCTCTTTCCTCTTCCTTTTCCTTTTTCCTTTCCCTTTCCTTTTCACTTTTTTCCCTTTTCCCTTCCCTTTCTCTTTTTTCCCTTTCCCTTTCCCTTTCCCTTTCCCTTTCCTTTTCCCTTTCCCTTTCTTTTTCCCTTTCTTCTTCCCTTTCCTTTTCCCTTTCCCTTTTCTCTTTCCGAATTTTTTTACCTTTCATTTTTCTTTTCCCTTTCCCTTTTCTTCTTTCTCTTTTCCTTTCCCCTTTCTCTTTTCCCTTGCCTTGCTTGTACTAAAGAGGTCCGATGTAGTTTCATATCTATCAAAATAATTACCTACAGTGATGATGCTGTAGTGTTTTTAGTGGTGGTTTTTAGATGAGATTTTGCTAACCAACGTTTCAGATCTACTCTGTCAGGCAGAGTGCAGGAGGAGGAGGGGAAATCTTACCCATGTCTCGCAATTTGTAACATAGGAAATAATATTACCTGCTGACTGAAAAGGAGGGGAAAGCACAAAGAAATATGACAAGTTGTTGTGGTTTAAGCTTATTCGTAAATTAGACAAAGCATGTAGCCTGCTTGTTTTCCCCCCACAACCTGTCCTT